>JADLZN010001688.1:0-62572 GCA_018155175.1 Sinocyclocheilus anophthalmus
TTTTGTTGAATAAAAAAAAAACTTGTTCAAAAGTCATGTAACACAGTCTCATAAGTTTAAATAATTTGTCTAGTTTTAAGGTCTGTAAGAGGACAAACTTAGATTACAAGAGGAATTGTTAGTATTTTACATTTTTTCCAACCTGCAATGAACAAATGTAATTTCCACCACATCTCATATACAGCTGTTATTTAAAAGAGAATAACTTATGCCACTCTCCCTCAAGGAACATGTCTAAGATAATTTTTTGTTAAATGTTTACAAGTTTTTTACAAATGTACAAATAATTATCCAATGGTCAAATGAGAATTAATTACTTTTCCTAAGGACCAAATGCTGAACCTGTTTCACTGTCACACTTGGAAATTAAAATTGGTTTTGGGTAAGGCTCTATTAGATTTAAGAGCTTATTAGAAAATCTACATACCTTGACAATTGTCTATGAAGTAGGCATGTCTCCTAAATTGTGGATACCATTTTAATATTGTGATTTGAGAACTTTTAAATATTTCTAAAAAGGTTTTTTTGTGGGTGATGGAATGACAGGGGTTGTTGTGGAAGGAAAATAAAAGAGAATGACAATGAATTAACGTGAATGTAAAGAAACAGTAGATATATTTATTAGGAAAATTCTTAAACTCATCACACTCATTAAACTCAATTCACAAAGTCATTAAACATAACCACACCTGTTTTTAGTGTAGTGCTGAGTTTGTTGTATAAAACTGATTTGTCCCAAAGATTAACGGTTACAGTGCATACTGTAAATAACTGACACAACTGATGGCAAGGCAAAAATATAAGCAATAAATGACATCCAAATTTCAGAGTGGACCCATGGGCACGACACTTAGTGTACAGGAGGCCGCAGCACATATAATTGGTGTGCGCACCTTGCTGGTTACTGAAATTGTTGTTTGCCCTGCAGTGGGCTCTAACAAACACGTACATATGGGGGCTGTCACGTCTATTCTTTGATTGTATTTCACTGTCGATCTGCAATTGCGTTGCAGCTGCTACTCCTTTTCTTTTTTCCGCGAGATTCCTCCCCCTTTTGTTTTGTATCTTTTATTTTTTTTTAAGGTATCTCTTCATATTTTATAGGGCCAGCTTTTATTTTGTCCCTATAGGCCTGTTCTGCCTATCTTGTTTTGTCACGGAATTCTGGGTCAATGAACTTCCTGCTTGGCTAGCCAATCAGAGGGTAACCCTTTCCGATATTTCATTGGGGGAACTATAGCACTACACACTACTGGTGAACATCAACCCGGGACCCTACATTCCCATCATCATTTTGCACTGATTGCACTCCGCCGGCTTTGCACCACAGCTGGTGTGAAAAAACTGGGATTTTTTTTGGACCCCGCTGTCAGCTGGTTTCATGTTCATCACTCCATCACATTTAACACTCCACTCTGATCCTTCCCTCTGCTGTGTTTTGTATTGTTTAACGCTTATCTCAGATAGCTACACTACAGAGCCCTCAGTCGTGCCTTAGCCTTAGCCTTAGCCTTAGCCTTAGCCTTAGACTTTAGCGTTTTCCACGGTTCGGTTTTGATCTTCGCCTGGTTTCCTGGATTTCTCCCTTAGTCTTGCCCCATCTGATTCTGTTTGCCGATCGTCGACCCACGCTAGCCCTAGGACTATTCTTGTGTTTTGCCCGCCATATACCTGTTTGCCATTATCTGACCCATGCCTGTGTTATGACCACGTCTCTGTCTTCTCCACATAAAAAGCTTGCATATGGATCCGCACGTCTCACGTCTCGTCAGCCCCGTAACAGAATACTCGGCCACACAAGGATCCAGCAGCTTCTCATATGGAAATTGGCCAGGTATGGACACTGCAAGGCTGTTATTAGCCCTCGAGCAGGGCACACACTCGCTCGAGGCATACATTCAAGAATATCTGGACATTGCCTATCACTCTGATATACCGGACTGTGTCCTAATAGATTTTTTCTATAGTGGCGTTAGGCAACCGCTGAAGTCCAGGCTCATCCTTAAGGGGCCGCGTTCGTCACTATGTGAGTGTATGGACTATGCTTTATTGACTGTTGGCTCTTTGTGGACCGTGGGTATCGCGGAGGAACGCAACCCCACACTTACTCCTGTAATGGCCTCCGCACTAGATTGCGTTCACAAAATGGCGGCGACAGAGGAGCCTGATCACAAAATGGCGGACACAACAGCGCCCTGTCAAGTCACAGTTGATCGTCATGGGGCAAATCAAGTCACAGTTTATGATCATGAGTCTAGTCAATTCACAGCTGATATTCATGAATCTAGTCAAGTCACAGCTGATCTTCATGATTCAAGTCAAATCACCACGGATATTCATTGAATATAGTCAAGTCACAGCTGATCTTCATGAGTCCAGTCAAGTCTCAGCTGTTCATCCAGAGTCTCGCCACGTCTCAGCTGATCTTCCAGAGTCTCGTCACGTCTCAGCTGATCTTCCAGAGTCTTGTCACGTCCTGTTTGTTGCACCCAGATTGTCGGGGTCGGTTCGTCGGTATCCAGTCTGGTGTCCAGTGTGAGGGATGCACCGCTGGTGTCTGCACGCGCAGCTGGTATCCCCAAACCCACTCACTTTAGCCCTCCTGTTCCTGAACTCATCCCCCTGAACTCACCCCCCGGTGTCAACTGCCGTGCTCCCAGAGGCCACGGTGTCCACTGAAGTCTCTTCAGAGGTGGCGGCGCAGGCTGCAGAACCTCCTGAGATGGCGACACTTGTCTCAGTACCTTGCGTGGTGGTGGCGCCCAGCAAAGCACTTCCTGCCTGTCCTGTTCCGGCCAAGGGGGCGCCCTATGAACTTTCTGTCTGTTCTGTTCCGGCCAAGGAGGCCTTCTATGAACTCTCTGCTCGTCCTGTTCGGCCAAGGAGGCCGCCTATGAACTGTCTATCCTGTCACGGCTAAGGAGACCGTTTGCGAACTCCCTGTTCGTCCTGTCACAGCTATAGAGGCCGATTGCGAACTCCCTGCTCGTCCTGTCACAGCTATAGAGGCCGTTTGCGAGCTCTCTGCCTGTCCTGTCACAGCTATGGAGGTCGTCTGCGAACTCCCTGTTTGTCCTGTCACAGCTATGGAGGCCGTTTGCGAGCTCCCTGCTCGTCCTGTCACGGCTATGGAGGCCGACTGGGAATCCTCATCCTGTCCTGTCACAGCTATAAAGGCCGTTTGCAAACTCCCTGCTCATCCTGTCACGGCTATGGAGGACGTTTGCGAACTCTCTGCTAGTCCTGTAACGCTATGGAGAATTTGCGAGCTCCCTGCTCGTCCTGTCACGGCTATGGAGGCTGTATGTGAACTCTCTGCCTGTCCTGTTATGGCTATGGAGGCCGTCTGTGAATGCTTTGCCTGTTGCCAGGGAGGTTGCCCCGAATGCTCAGTCTTGTCTATCAACCCCAATGTTCTGTCTGTGTTGTCTGTCTCTGCTCTCTCGTTGTTACAGTCTCCGCCATGGTCTCCTGATCGGTGTGGTTCACCAAGGGGGTTCTCTGTTCCTTCTGCTCCGCCGTGGTGGTCCTCTGCTCCGCCATGGTGGTCCTCTGCTCCGCCGTGGGGGTCCGCTCTCCACGTGGTGGTCCTCTGCTCCGCCGTGGTGGTCTACTGTCTGGCTCTGGTGGTCCTCTGCTCCGCCGTGGTGGTCTACTGTCTGGCTCTGGTGGTCTTCTGCTCCGCCGGGGTGGTCTTCAGTCCCGTCTGTTCTGCTGTGGTGGTCTTCAGCTCCACCTGGGCTGCCGGCTCCGCCCTGGTTCTCTGCTCCGCCGGTCCTGCCTCAGTGCATGGTCTCTCCACTTCCAGGTGGCCCTCCATCCCTCCCCCTGTTCCGCCTCCACTCCACCGCCCTCCGGAATCGTAAAGGGTTTTGAGCATCTGGAAACCGCTCCTGGGGGGGGGGGGGCTCTGTCACGAATCCGGGCCACGAACTTTCCTCTGCTAGCCATAGAGGTCACCCTTTCCGATTTCATTGACTCTCGCACTACACACTGTTGCACATCACCCCGGACTACATATCCCATCATTCATTGCACTCAGCACGGATTGCACACAGCTGGTTACACTGATTGCACACAGCTGTTCCTTTCACTCACTCAAACTACCATTCTCTGCCGAGTATTGTTTAGCGCTTATCTCAGATAGCTACACTACAGAGCCCTCAGTCGTTTCCCAGCCTTAGCGTTTTACAGGTTTCTGATCGTTTTCCTGGATTTCTCCCTTAGTCTTGCCCCCTCTGATTCTGTCTGCAGTTCATCGACCCACGCTAGCCCTAGAATTATTCTTGTGTTTTGCCCGCCATATACCTGTTTGCCTTTGTCTGACCCATGCCTGTTTCATGACCACGTCTCTGTCTTTTCCAAAATAAAGCTTGCATATGGATCCGCACGTCTCGTCAGCCCCGTAACACCTGTGACCTTTCTTTTGTTGTCTTAGGTGGCATCTTAAAAATAGATAAAATGAAATCAATTAATATAATTCAGACATAAAAATTAATAGCCATATATAAAAAGTATTGTAATATATTATAATATAAAAAGTATTACGCAAATCTACTCTCGCAATCCATATCAATTGTACTTTGTAACCATAAATGACATTTCTGTAGTTTTTTTTTTTTTTTTGTGAAAAAATGGAAGATAGCTTCACTGATTAGCTTTGAATTAATACTTAGCATTTCATATATGCAAAATACTCCTATTTAACTTAAAATTTTTAGCTTTTTAAAAACCCTCTTGAAGGTACAGCATGTTTGGAAATGACATCGACTAAATATTAACTGATCAAGCAATATTTACCTTGATTTTTCTTCATTTGTTGTTAATTTAAATTCCCTCCATGTCCAACATGTGCTCTGATGTCACTGAACATTTCCATAGAAACCACCTAAACAATCTTTCACACAAACTTGTTAAAAGGACATTACAGTGTTGTGGTGGAAATGACACCAATACTGTGCGACAGCTATATTTTGTATAAAAAGTAATATTGATCGTGGTCTCACATTAAATACTATTATGTATTTTTATTATTTTACTAGTGGTTAATTCAGGTACATTAATAGTTACCAGATAAGTCATATTTTTAAACTGTATTTTCATTGTTGAAGTTTAAAAGTCTGGGTGTGTGACAAGGAGAAAACAGTGATTTTGACACCTATAAGGAGGTTGAAAAGTATGAAAAAAATCATAATAGAAAGGTAGTAAAAAGATTTTAAGGTGGTTTTATTGTTAGTTTGACTAAGAAAGAGGAATTTGTCAAATTATATGTATTTTTATAAATATGACCAAAGAACATAAAAGTGCCCATAGTCTAAGAATCACCCATATATCGTGTAGACCTATATATTTTTTATCTCGTATAAAATGCATTTGGTTGAGTTGCGCTGCAGTAAAGCTCTGTACAGGACATCCAGACTTAAAACTGTGACATGTAATGTCTCAGAGAAATCACTAAAACGTAATGTTCTCTACAGAGGACAAAACTCCATAGCTGGTAGTCAGGAGGATATATCTATATATATAGAGAGAGAGAGAGTTTAAAACTTTAAAAAATAATAATGTTGACAAAGTTTAAGTTAGAGTACTAAAATTACTAATATTGAAATTAAAGTAAATGTAAGATATATAAATATATAAAAAAGCAAAACCTAATAAAATGACTAAAGCTCAAACAGAATTACAAAAATATAAATTAAAATTTTAATTAAAAATAAAACGATAAAAATGCTAATTT
Organism: Sinocyclocheilus anophthalmus; assembly: GCA_018155175.1. Taxonomy (NCBI): domain Eukaryota; kingdom Metazoa; phylum Chordata; class Actinopteri; order Cypriniformes; family Cyprinidae; genus Sinocyclocheilus; species Sinocyclocheilus anophthalmus. The sequence goes on from JADLZN010001688.1 coordinate 5,738, forward strand.
AAAGTGTAAATAAAAACTACAATGGTATTGTAACTAAAATAACACCAACAGGACTTTATTTTTTTATTTTTTTGTCATGTTCAATGTCAGTTATGTTCTTATGTATATTGTAATGTTTTATTTCTGTGAACAGTTTTATTTTAAGACAAATAAAACAGTAATGAATAATAATATCAGTACCATCATGCTGTTGTCAGTCAAACAAAATATAGTCTTGTATTATGTGGTTCCCTTTCGAGATTGGTTCACTCAACATTGTGTCATTAGCTGATGCTATGGGAAAACTCCCTTTTTTCGAAAATGCTGAAGCCTTTTTAATATCCAATGGTATTTGAGCGCTCAAGTGTGAGGTGGAGCCAACCACTTTATAACTTGTTGCAGAAAGCCATTGCCTCAGAATTCTTCTCCTTCACTTTAAAGCTGTACTTCGCAACAGACCTTCGCACTTGAGGATAACGCGAACACAAGCTGTGGTGGGCCCATCAAGCTCCCAGACGCACATGATTAGTGATCGACCGATATTTATATTTTATAACCGATACGATACCAAGTATTTGCATGTTTATGTGCCCGATAACCGATATGCAGAACCGATATTTATTTACTGTCATAAAGTAAATAAATGACTGAGTGAAGTAAGTCCATACTTCACTTTGGTTTTTCCTCTTTTCAGTCATCTTTTTTTTTAAAAGTGTTGAAAATTAGCAGTCTTTCATGTTAAATTTAATCTTCATATTACAACAATAAAAAAACATTTTATTTGAAGCATCAGCAGCAAGACTAATGTTAACAATAAGCAAAATAAATGTAGAAGGTCTAATGTTTTCAAATGGAGAAAATAAATAAAGGAAAGGTGTCACCGTACAGAAGGAAACCAAGAACGGAGAGGTAAAGTAAACAGGGTTCTTTATTGAACAAGGGCTGAAAGAAGAGATGGAGAGCAAACGGGTTAGAGCAACAGTCTATTGAATGGAAGGGATCTAGCTCACGTGATGATGGGTTCCTTCTAGGATCGGGCTGAAGAGGATGGCACAGAGACAGAAAGGTATCAGGATGGAGTCTGGGTTCAATGAGTCAGGTAAGGAGTAGCATAGTGAACCCAAGACCAGACAAAGTGTGACTGCAGTGACTGAGTATTTGAGCTAGTGTTGATGAGGTGGTGACAGGTGCGGCTGATTAGTACTCCGGTGATTGTGAACAGGTGTGTGAGGTGATTGGGCCTGACGAGGCTGGACTATCCCTGACAGTAGGTGAGGTTGGTAACCGAGTACACACTGAAACGGGGTGAGGCTGGTGGTTTGCTGCCTAAGGGAGTTTTGTGCATACTCGGCCCAGGGAAGGTAAAGGCTCCAGCGGTTCTGGTTGTTGTGGCAATAGCTACGGAGATATCTCCTGATCTCTTGGATCTTGCGCTCAGTCTGGCCGTTGGACTGTGGGTGATATCCGGAGGTGAGGCTTACTGATACGCCGAGGAGATGGAAGAAGGCCCTCCAGACCCGGGAGATAAACTGGGGCCCACGATCAGAGACAATATCCTCCGGGATGCCGAAATTGCGAAAGACTTGGTGGAATAACTGTGTTGCGGTTTCCATGGCCGTGGGTAATTTTCTGAGGGGGAGAAGTTTACATCCTTTTGAGAATAGGTTGACAACTACGAGGATACATGTGTGTGATTCGGATTCGGGGAGATTGGTGACGAAGTCGACTCCGATGTGGGACCAGGTCCGGTGAGGTATGGGAAGTGGTACCAGTTTGCCTTGTGGCAGGTGATGGGAAGATTTGGTGATGGCACAGACTGAGCATCCTTGGACAAAGCGCCTGACTTCTCACGCCATAGCGGGCTACCAGTAGCGAGTTTCAAGGAGCGAGAGGGTTTGCTGGATGTCCAGAGCCCGGAGAAGAGTGTAGCGAGTCCAGAAGGGTATTGCGGAGAGTGGATGGAACATAGACCTTCCCTTCTGGACCTCCCGGTGGAGCTGGTTCGGAGTGGGTGGCTTGGCCGATCTCTTTGTCGAGCGTCCATTGGATGGGACCCACAATGAGGGCTGGAGGGAGAATGGTCTCCGGGGGTATTAATCGTTCATTGGCCTGAGGAAGGCGCGACAGAGCGTCTGCTCTGGTGTTCTTGGGACGGTAGGTAACAGAGAACTGAAAACAGGTGAAGAACAGCGCCCACCGTGCCTGACGTGGGTTTAGGCATTTGGCCTCCTGAAGATATTCCAAGTTCCGATGGTCAGTGATGACCTGGAAGGGATGAAGTACTCCCTCCAGCCAATGTCTCCACTCCTCCAGAGCGAGTTTGATGGTGAGAAGCTCGCGGTTCCCGATGTCTTAATTTTGCTCCGCCGGGGAAAGCTTGCGGGAGAAGTATGCACAGGGATGGAGGATAGGAGGCTCTCCAGAATGCTGGGAGAGCACCGCTCCCACCCCTACTGTGGACGCATCTACTTCCACGACAAATGGTTTCTGAGGATTGGGAAGCGCGAGGGTAGGAGCGGTGCAGAAGGCTTTCTTCTGTCCTTCAAAACATTTGATGGCTGTGGGCGTCCAGAACAGAGACTTGGGCCTATTACGGAGCATAGACGTGAGGGTGGCTGTGTGCTGACTGAAGTGGTGGATGAAACGACGGTAGAAATTTGAGAATCCTAGAAAGTGTTGGAGTTCTTTAACGGTCTTGGGTTGTGGCCAGTTGTGAATGGCTTGGACCTTCTTGTCATCCATCTGGATACCCTGAGGACTGATGACATATCCGAGGAACTTGATGGTGGTAAGGTGGAACTCGCACTTCTCCAACTTGAGATAGAAGTGGTACTTTCTCAGCTGTTATAGGACCTGCTCCACGTTGTGGTGATGTTCGGCCAGGTTCCGGGAGTAAATAAGAATGTCGTCGATGTAAACGATCACAAAATGATGGAGGAACTCCCGGAATACCTCGTTCATGAATCCCTGGAATACAGAAGGTGAGTTGGATAGACCATACGGCATAGCGCAGTATTCATAGTGTCCGGTGGGTGTGATGAAGGCGGTCTTCCACTCGTCACCATGGCGGATACAAACGAGGTTATAGGTGCTTCGCAGATCCAGCTTGGAGAAGATACGAGCTCCACGAGTTCCTCTGGGGCGGCCGGCACCAGTGGAAGGGGATACGGATATTTCACTGTTTGTGAGTTGAGAGTTCGGTAATCAATACAAAATACAATATTGCCCACAAAGAAGAAACTGGATGCGGCCGGTGAGGTGGAGGGCCGGATGAAGCCTTGCTGGAGAGCCTCCTTAATGTACTCCTCCATCGCTCCTTGCTCCGGGATGGACAAAGGGTACACCCTACCCTTAGGGCATTGAGCTCCAGGCAGCAAATCTATTGCACAGTCCCATGGCCGTTGAGGTGGTAGTTTCGTCGTGGCCCGCTTGCTGAACACATCCTGAAACGCCCGGTATTCACAGGGAATGCTGTGAGGTTCCGTGGGTTCAGGGCTCTCGATGAAGGTGGCACAGACAGGGAGGAAACCAGGTGACAGAGGAAGAACTTGGGACATACAGTGCTGCTGACAGTACTCACTCCAGTGTATAACTTCGTTGGTGGTCCAGTTAATGATGGGTGCGTGTTGGGTTAACCAGGGGCGTCCCAGGATGATCTCCGCTGTGGAATTCTCCAGCACCAGAAAAGAGATGAGTTCCTCATGAAGGCACCCAATGCAGAGCGCGATGGTGGGGGAGCATAGCTGGATCTTCCCACGACCCAACGGCTTTCCTTGGATGGTGAGGATATTAAGGACATGGGCATGTTTCAGCGGTCATAGTTGAAGTCGTTGGAGTGTGTTGCGGGATATGAAGTTCCCCGAAGAACCAGAGTCTACAAGGGCATGCGCTGAAAGGGATTGGTGAGATGACATTAATGATACATTCATTCTAGTCAAGGTAGCAATTTGAGGGCTGAGCTGGATAGTACTCACCGAGGGTCGTGAGGGACGGATAGGACACGAGCGAATCAAGTGTCCCTGCTCCCCACAATACAGACATAGTCCGGATGTAATCCTCCGTGAACGCTCCGCATGGGTGAGATGGTACGAATCCACTTGCATGGGTTCGGGTGCTGGAGCCGGTGAGACGAGTGCCTGGACCTGGGTACAGGCCAGGAGATGTTGGGAGATCTTGATAGCCTATTGGATTAAATTCCCCAATCCCACGGTATCGTCAAATATCACCATTTGGAGGCGAATGTCGGCGTTCAGCCCTTGCCGGAACACGGTCAGTAAGGCCACCTCATTCCATCCACTAGTCACCACCAGAGTGTGGAATTTGATGGCATACTCGCTCACGGAGGCCTTGCCTTGACTGATGCGGAAGAGCTGGTCATGAACGGAGATTTCAGCCACGGCGTGACTAAACACCTCTTTGAAGTGTGAGGTGAAAGTAGATAGAGTGCGAATGGCCTGACTGTTACTCTCCCACATGGACTGGGCCCAGTAAAGAGAGCGGGCAGCGAGATGAGAGATCATGAAGGCAACTTTGGCGCGGTCATTGGGAAAGGCTTGTGACTGCATCTCGAAGTATAGGGAACATTGTAACAAGAAGCCACCACAATCCGCCGCCTCACCGGAGAAGATGGCCCGTGCCATGGGACTGTGGGAGGCAGACACAACAGGTGTACAGAAGGATTGGATTAAATCCTCCAGTGAAGTGGGGTTCTGTGGTTGTGGCTCCATGGAGAGTTTGGGGTGGTCTGGTCTTCTGTCACAGTACAGAAGGAGACCAAGGACGGAGAGGTAAAGTAAACAGGGTTCTTTATTGAACAGGGGCTGAGAGAAGAGATGGAGAGCAAACGGGTTAGAGCAACAGTCTATTGAATGGAAGGGATTTAGCTCATGTGATGACGGGTTCCTTCTAGGATTGGGCTGAAGAGGATGGCACAGAGACAGAAAGGTATCAGGATGGAGTCTGGGTTCAATGAGTCAGGTAAGGAGTAGCATAGTGAACCCAAGACCAGACGAAGTGTGACTGCAGTGGCTGAGCATTTGAGCTAGTGTTGATGAGGTGGTGACAGGTGCGGCTGATTAGTACTCCGGTGATTGTGAACGGGTGTGTGAGCTGATTGGGCCTGACGAGGCTGGACTATCCCTGACAAAAGAAGTCATATCAACTTCATTTTAAACTACAGTTTTAGTAGGTTTATAAGCTGTTTAATAGGCTAAAGAGTGAAGAATAATTCACTGGATAATGTTAATTCACTGAATAATATTTTCTGGAATATTGAAATATAACAAACAAAACATTTTATTGCATTTCTCAACTGGCATGTTATATCAGAATTACTAATAATGTTTTTGCGTTTCTAGATTATTGAAGTGCTGGGGGGGGGACTGTAAAAATGCTTAAATATCGGGAAAAATATAGGTAAATCGATATATCGGTCGATCTCTAATGAACACTACAGCAGCTTAAGCAGTAAACTTTGCAAAGCACAAAATTTATGTCACTTCCAAAACTTTTGGCCATGACTGTACATCCGTATATGCAATAGGATTTGTCAGGTTTTACATGTCAGCATTGGAGGGAAGAGATTATTGACCTGCCTTCGCGCCATTGCATATAGGACATTAATGATTACGAGGGTACATGAATTAAAATAAAATAATGATGTGCACAGATAAAACATTTATAACAAACACTGTAACATTCCAGAAAAAAAAAGAATTCTTCATTCTGATTTCATGGTGACTTTAACTCTCTAACAGACACTGCCAATATGGAAGTTCTGCACCTCTTTGGCACTGAGGAACAGAAGAGACTCTGGCTGGAGCCCTTACTAAGATGAGACATACGGTCCTGCTTCTGTATGACAGGTAATGGGTAAACTATTCAGTCATCAGAAAACCTTGTATAATTAGGCTGGTTTCAGGTTTGTAGAAACAATTCTTTGGTGGACATGTGTCTTTGGGGTGTTTACATGAGATTCATTACATTTACATTGTCATTTAGCAGACGCTTTTATCCAAAGCGACTTACAATTGGGGGATACATAAAGCGATTCTTCTTAAAGAGGCAAACAGACACAGGAAGTGGTTGTAATACCAAGTTTTAGGCATTGTTCAAATAAGTACACGCTAGAAAGAGAAGGAATAAATAAAGAGAGAGAATTTTTTATTTTTTTATTTTTTTATAAACAGCTGGACCAGAGGGTAAACCGTATGGAACAGAACATAGTAGTCTCCAGACAGTTTTAAAACTGGGACAAACTCAAGCCTCTCTAATGTGACACATATTCATTAATACTCACTTGATTTAGGTTGATAATGAGATTTGTGTTCAATGAGTAAACAAGGACAGAAATAGCTGGTCGATGAGATTGAGGAAAAACAAAATTATTTTCATTCTCTTGCTAATTGAGCAAGCTAAAAGATGACTAGGCCTATAGATTGTGTGAGCACATGTGTAATAGTGATTAAAAAGGCATCAAGTTTCTCAACATTGTAGGGTTTTTTTATAGCTCAAAAAGGGAAATATTTATGACTAACTATAACTGGTTATGATCAATAATAAATATTTAGATTATATCTTCGAATTAACTGTAGCAGAATCAATATTACAATTATTTGATCTGTCCGTCCACCGAGCAGACAATATAATCATTTATCATTTCAAGGAACTATTATTTTCCTGGCCGAGGAAGAATAAACTGTCCTTCTTTGTGCAGTGCTAGCAGTAATTTAGCAAAATGTAGCAAGGGTTCACACATTCATTGACTTCAGAATTGCTGAGCGCAAACAGAGACAATCCGTGGTGAATATAAGGGATTTAATAAATGAAAACTATACCTAACATATAACTAACTAAAACATATATATACACAGAATGAAACAAAGTAAGGAAAGAGAGAGAATAGAAAAAGAATGGCAGTATTTCACATAACTTAACCACAACCTTTGAAAATCATCAAAGAATCCAAAAATCACCTTAAAAAGGGGCTGCAACTTAAACACGCATCTAAATAATTTTAAGCGGTTACTTGCATTGGTTTCGATTGCTGAAGAAGAGTCCTGATGCGGTAGACACCGGAGGTCTTTTGATGAGTTAGTGAGGAGTCAGCTGGAAGTTTTTACTTCTGGTTCTTCTGACGAAGGAAAAGTCCACAGCGACTAAAATTACTTGAAGATAAAAACTGCCGCAAAATAAAAACTCAAGAGGAAGATCTTGAAAGTCTTTAGAAAAGTGTTGTCTCAAACTAAGAGGGTTTCTGAGCAAAGATTATTTCGGGCTAATCACTTTTGAGGGTTCCTATTCCTATTCCTATTTCCACATTATTTCTCCCAGTGTGCGTTTATGTGTGTCGTTTTAGCTGTCATACTACAGACAATAGCTGTAATAGCTTGCTCATGTTTGTGAAACAAATATCTGATGTCATACACAATATCTACACTAAGTTATCATTTCCACCTTGACAGCCAGTCTCTCTGTTTGTGTTTTTTCACTCTGTTGTTAACCTCCTGATATTATCCTCCAGTGAAGAAGTTCTCAATCTTTTTGTCTTCAAGGTTCCCTATTGTCCACAGCAACACAACACAACACAACACAACACAAAAAACAAAACAACATTACAAATAAATTAATTTAAATTAAATAATAAGGAATAAAATTAATAAAAATAAGGTTTTGGTTTTAACATCAAGTAAAAAGATCAAATATTTTCCTAAACCACCTTGAATACAATTGAGTGTGCACGTGTATGATAGTTTCAAAAACAGTTAGAATTTTATTTAAACAAAATTATATTATAAGAGAAACACTTTGGTGCGGTTTTCTTTGCCGAAACAATAATGCAAAACACAATGTTAGAGATTTTCTATGTTATAATAAAAATATTCCTTATGAAACTGTAGTGGGACAAATTAGACTGTGGCTGGTTTTCAGGAATCTTTTCTATAATATAAATACATTTTGTTTGTTTGTTTGTTTTCTCCTGTTTTGTTGCACCACATGACTTTGATTTGGTGGACAAACAGTTTTTTTTTAATACTTAAGAATTGTAAAAATTCCTTGACTGCTTTTTTTTTTCCTAAAATGATTATCATCACTGAACCTAGTACTCTGTTACACTTACACTCTGTTTTTCTCTATTCTAGAGCCGGATGTTGCTTCAAGTGACACCACAAACATGGAGTGCACCCTTCACAGGGACAAAGACCATTTTATCATTAATGGCAAAAAGTGATGGAGCAATGGTAAGCGTGTGAATGTTACAGAATGAGAATGAAAGAATGAGTGGAGAGGAAATATTTTGTTTGTCAGTTGTCAAGAAAATAAATTGTGATTTTTAGGGTTTCACTTCTGTGGAGACTAAACACATTAAAAGGAACACTGAACAGCGGGAGTTTAGATTTCTTAGCCTGTTTTAACCAATATCTTACCACAAAAACATGAAATATATCACCAGAATGATTCATCCCATAAAACGTCCACATTCTTCTCGATGACTGGCATGACATTTAAAAACCATTTGGGATGTTTACACAAACCAGTTATGCAGAATCTGTGAACGATAAACAGACTTGGGGAACTCAAAGCGATCACACAGACTTAGAACTGAGTTGTGAGGATAAGTCTGCCATCATCTCCTCCTGCACTTGACAAAATTCAGAAAAAAGTCACATTTCTAAGGATTTTCTAACTGCAAATGACAGGCTAACATAATTTGGTAAGAGTTGGGTTTTTTTAACCTAATTTTCCACTTAAAAACTGAATCATCATGAATCATCTTTGAGTAATTTTCAAACTGAATAAACTGAAATTAACAGTCTGCACTCAGAGCTGTAAACTCACCCTCTCTTGCTTTCATTTTCATTCATATTTTTAGGAAAGCTAACCGCAGGCATGTGTAATTGCATTTTGATGTGTGGAACAGCACTTGCACAACAAGGCAGTTTTAAGGTTTATGGCGGTGAGATAACATCAATGATCAGGGTTTAAACTTGCAGTTCATCCTGTTTATAATGCCCAAGGTTGTTTTTCAATCTGTATGGGATGTTTCGAGTTGCTTTGGTATTTGTCTCTTAGACAGTGTCTCCTGTAGAACATTCCAGATGGTTCTAGCTGTGGGTCTTTGTGGTTTTGGGGCCTTATAAATTAAACATCCTCAAAGCACAACAAGCAGGACCAAAGGCCTGTTGTTCTCTGTATCATTATACCAAATTAACTCCATAAAGTCTGAACTGACTTTTAACTGCTCCAGCAAATCTAAGTTCTATACAACACTTTATTATTATGGTAATGAGTGTTTGAAGTCGACATGAACCAAAACTGACCTGCTTAACCTGTTTAACATGCAGTTTTGTTCTTATTGTGAATTATTTATTGGTGTGCATTATTCCACTATGTAATATTTCATTTTAAAAATTGTTTTTGTAAACTTTTGTTTTTGAAAACTAAGGTTAATGTATTAATTTATACTTTTTAAATTAATTGTGATTAGTTAATTTATTAGTAGTATTATACAGGTGGAAAAATAATGACAAATATAAATCATATTTAAAAATATAATTCTATTATATATTATTTTATTTAGTTTCTAGAAATGGAAATGTATAACATTTGACAATGCAATCAAATCTTGATGGGTAAAATCATTTGTTCATATAAATAATCTTTCTCAGAGCTGTAAACTCATTCACTTTGTTTTCATTTGTATTTCTATGAATACTGAACGCAGACATGCATAATTGCATTTTGTTGATGTCTAGAATGACACTCAAATGCATCACATTTCGGAAGTGTTTGCATCTTCACTACTATTGCATGTAGCAGTTTGCCCACTTGAAGCCCCCGGTATCTCAGAAATATGATTTGAGAACACACATCACATACCAGCCGTTTTGGATGGTGACGTTTACGGGTGGTCAGTTCAAAGTTATAAGAGAAAAATATCTTCAGATATGGAAGGTGACAAGTTGAGATCTTTTTGTCTAATCTGACTTGTCACCAGAGTTGTTTTGTGTGTCTCTGAGGAGTTTTAAAAAACTCATCAGCGTACAGTATGTGATCTTTGTATCCTTGAGCAGTGGAAATTCAAACTTTCCAGTGCTATCTCTGTCCTATTTTAACCCGCACAGATGTACAGATTCATCATCAGTACAAAGGGTAAATTATAAGTGTGACAAATTCAAATCATTTGGTTACAAGATGAGCCTGTCGTGTGTAAGAACTCCATATCTCCTGCTTTTTCTGAGAGGCACAGATGGTGTTTTTCACTACTATCATAAACCACCATCAGTTCTGGGGATTGCTAAACATATCTTTATTGTTGAGACATGTGGAGTGAATTTCAAACAGTTAATGATAGAAAGTTTGGGTTAGTGACAGTCAATGGCTAAACAATTCACGTTTCACCTAAGAGCCTCCAGAAAGTACATTTAACTGCAGTCCAACCTTGTTGCATACTTCAGGTTTGTTTTTCCACTAAAATCAAGTGTTTTTAAGACCTATTGGCTTTCCTGCCATCTTCTTGCTAGAAGGGTAGTTGTTGTTTAAATGAAAGAATGCTTTTAGTTCCTTCGGTTTTCCTGGGCAAACTTTGCAATGCGACGCCCAAACAGAACGTATTGTCATAGGAATGTGTATGTAGTTTGGTTTATGCAGTTTGTTTTTATTCACATACAATAAGACAGGATATTGTTGGAGGATTATCGAGTATTTATCAAGACCACAATATTATTGAGTAATATACATACTGTATATATATATACACCATTTTTAAAACTGTGGCACAGGAATAATTATTTCAAAATGTATTTGAAAGCAGTGACAAAGGAGCAGTCAGTTACTTCAAAAGAATCTTAAAGAACCTGTTTAATTTATTTCATTATTTTTTTCCTCATTTCAAGTGGAAATGTCACAATTCCAGCCTTACTGTTTGCTCCAAGTAGCCAACTCCAGTAGAAGTTTATTAGTCTCCATTTTTTCGTTAAAGTGAGCTTTGCCAGAGTGGCGCCATGCAAGCAGTAATGTTGTGTGCTTAGCAGTCCTTAGATAGGGTTATTTACATTTTAAAGAGATATGATAACTAGCTTAAAAACATACTTCAGTCACATGAGTGATTGTAAATATTTAATTCACGAAATGTACGGTATCCTAACTTTGTGAATTTAATCAGATTGTCATTTTTAGTATTTAAAAAAAAAAAAAAAAAAAGGTCAAGGCAGGCACATACAAAGCGTCTTGGCCAGGTGCAAGATTAAAAAAATACATCAAATCATACAAAAAAGATCTGCACACTGTTATTCCCCCTTTATTTAGAAAAAGTTAAAAGTTTTGGGCAAAGACCTTCTTCAGGCACACACACATACTTACAAAAAATTATCTTAATTGTTAAAAGTTATCAAAATTGTTATCTTTAGTAAAATTAAAATATCTGGGGAACCCCCTAAGTCTATTTTTTACTTCTTATGAGTGGTCCCTAATGTCTTACCTCCCCAGACTCGCCTCAATTTTGGCAATGGTCAATTTCCTAGCATTACAATAGGGATGCACCGAGACCGATACTGGTCTCTTGTACTCGTACTCGTTAAAATGCCGATACCAAACGTCGATACCACACAGAATGTGTTAAGCGCCATATTCAGACAAAGAAACACAAACAACAGACAGCAGAAAGGAGTTACGGGTGTCTACTACGAAGTATACAGTGGGGCAAAAAAGTATTTAATCAGCCACCAATTGTGCAAGTTCTCCCAATTTAAAAAGATGAGAGAGGCCTGTAATTTCATCATAGGTATACCTCAACTATGAGAGACAAAAAAGAAAATCCAGAAAATCACATTGTAGGATTTAAAGAATTAATTGGTAAATTCCTCCGTAAAATAAGTATTTGGTCAATAACAGAATTTCATCTCACTACTTTGTTATATACCCTTTAATGGCAATGACAGAGGTCAAACGTTTTATGTAAGTCTTCACAAGGTTTTCACACAATGTTGCTGGTATACCTATATGATGGGAAAAATTATAGCCTCTTCATCTTTTTAAGGGGAGAAACTTGCACAATTGGTGGTGACTAAACTTTTTTTCCCCACTGTAGTATGCAATGAATATAATGTTAAACATTCAGTATTAACGCTTGTATAGCTGATGTGCGCGAGCTGATCAAACAAAGCACGCTGAGTGGATTGAGTGCGCAGATGCACGAGCTTGCCGAGTGAATATACCTTTCTCACAGACAGCACTGGAAAGTTTGTAGTTCAGTCGGAAATGTCAAAAACAAGTAAGTAAAACAATGGACAAGGTACGTAACGTAGGGAGATGAGAAGGTGAGAGAGCTATTCCGAGAGAGAGAGAGAGAGAGAGAGAGAGGCGTACTTGTTGTGGTGATCTTTGATGTTCACTCACTTAGCACACGCATCATTTGGATTAAAACTAAATCGTAAAAATAAAACCATTCATAGGGGCATTCACTATAAACATAATTTATTTTCAACCTTAGGCATACACGACTTTCTGGCGAAAGTGAAACTAAATGCGCAAGACTGTATACTACTTGTCCCTCTCATTCTGCATCATTACAAATACGTGCAGGCGTTGCGCGTGTTTTGCTTGCTTGAATGTTTCTGCATTATATGAGTGGCTTTGGAATATAAATCGCAGCACGTTTCAGATGAAAAAAGGCGACTTCTGTTTCTGAAAATATCACAGTAAATTTATAGCGAGTGGTCCCCTGCATTATTACAGCAAAGCGCGTGATTACAGTACTAAGCCGCTGCAATGGAGCAGCTCTAATGCTATTAAATTAAAGATGATGTACCATAGAGGAAAAAAATTAACAGTGAAAGTAACAAAAACTTGTAAAATACATTTTAATGGGCATAATTAAGTGTGAAAATAAACGAAGGATATACAGTGATGAAACAAAAATGATTCAGAGACCAGATATAATTTTGATATTTTTTTACTAGTGGGTGAAGGACACTATAGTTAATTTTTCATTTTTTTTTTACAAACTTCATTTATGTAAGTGAGGATAGCAAAATAAGTAAACTGTGACAAATCATACCAAAAATTCTTCATACAGTGGACTACCAGTAAAACTGATACAAATTTGGGACCAAAAATTATTCAGACCGAGTCTGGGAAAAAAAAAACTGAAGTTCAGGTTTGCATGAAGCTGGGTGACAGCATGCCCAGGAGACTACAGGCTGTCATTGAGGCTAAGGGTTGCCAAAGTATTCATAGTTGTGTAAATACTGTCATACTAACAGCTGTCTGAATTATTTTGGTTGATTGTAATCTATTACATACTTTTCTATCAAAGTGATCTAATATTATCAAGATTAATTTGTTCTCACACAGTGTAACTCTGGGTTCTTGTCATATTTTCTTACCATTTTCTAAACAAATAGCGAATAAACTGTGATAATGTGAGAAATGTTGAAGGTGTCTGAAAAAATTTTGGTTTGGCTGTATCTATTTGATAAATGAAGTTAACCAACTAACATTATACATACCCTTTTGGTTTCTATACCCAATATTTAAAAAATGTACAAATGCAATAAAATTATCGTTATCAGTACTCGGTATCGGCAAGTACCAAAAATAAAAGTATCGGTATCGGGCGAGTACTGGAAAAAGGGGTATCGGTGCATCCCTAATTACAATCCAATGGAAGGTAATGTTATTTTCAGTCTTTTCTTCTTCTCATCTCATTAACATGAGGCAGTCTAGAGGCTTTTTGTCTTTTGTTGTACTATTGTAACAGTTAGGCAATTTTTATTGTACAGTGACCTCTTACATGTCAAAAGATCAAGGAAAATCTGATTTCTAAATTCATGACCCCTTTAATTCACTTGCTTATAGAGGTGAGAGGTATTAACTATTTAAATCCTTCTGGATACATTTTTGGGGCTGTTGTAGTATCACCAAGCTTTGCAGGTGTTAGCCTTATTTTCTTCCAGATCTTTGTGGCATGTGGGAACAATAATAAGTTGTTTCCAAGCCAAATTCAGTTTATTCAGATGTACCTGGTCAGTAAAGTCTTTTGTCATCACTGATTGTGCAAATATTTTTTTGTGTCTTCCTCATAGTTCCTCATAGTACTTTTCACTCTTCCTGTCATTGTTTGCTGAAAGGAACTTCTGTAGATTTTAGACATCAACTCATTCTTATGAGCAAAAACAGAAACAGACAGCTGTGTTGGTTAACCCTGGCCTTCTTCTCTTTTCTCTTTTAACCATTCTCATATCTTTTTATTTTTGGGTCAGCTACATCCATGCAGCCACAAAAATGCAAAAGCTGAACTAGCAGTCCTTTCAGTGTTTTTTCCCCCGCACATTTTTTCCTCTTTTCCTTTTTTTCATTCTCTCGGGATAGCCAATTTCCTTTGGTGGCTCCCAGGCCTATGGTGAGGTTTGTTCATATCTGGTGGTCTTAAACTTTAACTTTTCACAGCATCTTTACCCCTTTGTGATTTTTCCGCAATGATTTCCAGACCACCGTTACCATCACTGGAAAGAACAGGGCCAAGGAATATGTGGCTTAATGTGTTTTTATGTGCATGCTGAAGCCTCTGGCATGGCTTAATGAATGAAGACAGTTTGGTTCTTTTGAGAGTGGTAGTTAAACACCCCACACACACACACACACACACACACACAATTTTATTAATCATACTTTCATTTTATCAGTAATAAACTGGATTACTTTGTAACATTCATAATTTAAATGCAAACTGATATTTTATAATATAAATACACTGTTTTTTATTGTGTTCCGCTCTATTATGTCCTCCATCAGTCCCCTCTTTCCTAGTATTTTAATTATTTTGTTATTTTTAAACCAAATAAGAATACCTTTCTGAAATTCTTTTAATAATTGTTATTATTGTAAATTTATTTATAAAAACATTATATGCCTAAAATGTTGTATATTTATATTCTTTTAAACTATATAAGTATACAGTTCTGATCAGTTTTATTTTATAAAACTATTCTGTTAGTTATCATGTAAAATAAATAATTATCAATTATTCTATTTGATATACTTTTACATTATAATTATAATAAATCATTCATTATTATTATTAATTATTATTTTTTCCATAATAATTAAGTGTTCCAACGGCAGTTTGCTGTTGAAATGGTTATTTCATACAAGGTGCATCCCTATAGCCTGTAACTGTTTCGTAAGAAACTTTGTTTGACAGTTTTCATAACATTTTTAATTCAAAGTTGGAAAGATTTTTGGAACAAATCAATGGCACTTTGTGCAAAGACTATATGTGTCATTACATCCCATACAGAATGTCACATTCAGGTCATGCTTGTGTCTGAACACCCATGGAGAAATCTGGTAATTTGTAGTAAACATTCTGTCATTATAGTGAGTAACAGCTTCTGAGCACACAGTGAAGGTTCACTGTTAAGCAGTGCTCTACTTTTTCTACAAACAATTATTATTATTTTTTTTTTTGGTGGAATGAGACACACTCCCCTGCAAGCATAGAAACTCACCCAAGTTAATGTTTATAAAGGATACTACAATATCAAGAGTTATGAGGCTGAATACATTTATGTGGTCTGTGGTATGATTTTGAGTTGGCTTTAGGTTTTTGACAGAAATTGTCATCAATCCTGCCTTCATGAAATTCATTCTTTTTTTTATCTCTTGTCTTTTCCCAGTGAGCTTTTCATCATCTGTTATTTAGATATGCTGTTTTCTAATTCAGCTGCTTAGAGTGACCTCTGGCAGTGTAGTCTGAGTATATTTTCATTTGAACTTGCTCTTCTCTGTCTCCAAAATTGTTACCTTTTGGCTAACATGTTTCAACCTTTTTGGCTAACCTTTTTTTGGCTAACCACCTGCCTTCATTTTGGCATGTAACTTTTGGTGAGTCAAGTGGGAATACAGAGTACTGGATTTATGAAAGCATGACTAGTCCCGTAATAGCACACCTTTTTTCAGCATCATTTTCACAAACACTTCTTTGACATAGCTTAAACTGTAGTGCCGTCATGCAAATCAGCAGTTTTGCAAAATAACATCAGCTTTCAAGTCTCTTTTTAAAAGGTGGAACTTAAATGCTGAACTGTAATTTCAGAGCACCAGACATAATATTGTATACCAAACATGTTGGTAATAATTTATAAATAAATGTAACAACATATGGTTGTTAATGTGTAAAATCCTGCTAAGCCAAGAAACTATTTTTTTTTTCTGTCTGTTTTTTTCTTCTCTCTCTCTGCTTTTATTTATTTTAATTTTAATTTGATTTTTTACTTTCCCCCCTCATTTAATTACAAATATGGTTGACCTTGTGTTATTCATGAACCTCTTTTTCCAATCTGCTTTCCACATATCATCTGTGCTGTCATAATAACCTTCCCATTAACTCACAAACTCTCCTTCAAAGCCACACACTTACAATTTTCTATCCTCTGTGTAAAGCATAATCTCCTGTACATGTGCCTTGTGTATATTTGTATACTTACTTTTCGTGCAGACTTTTGTGTGCAAGCACATACTGTATGTGATTTCAAACCAGCAAATAACAGCAAAACTTCAATACAAGTCAAAGTGTATAAAGTATACTTTAATCTAAAAATATATTTACATTGGCGATATATAATATACAAATGCGTACCATCTGGTATGCAGGGTATCTTTTCTACACAAGATCCCCGAGTTCACTATACACTTTCAGTATATGGTCAGTATAATAAATGATAAATATGCCCACATATGCCCATGCACTGTTTTTCCCAACCAAAACACTTAATAAACAAACACACACGTGTTGTTAACGACAGATTCTGTGAAGTTTTCCATGGAATTCTGCGGGCTCAGATTCCATACAAGTTTTCTGATAAACATCATACTTTGTTCTTTAAACATTTAACAAAAGATCTAATCAAAGATGTCGTAGTGGAATGTTTCTGGTTAATGCATTAATCTTACGACCAAAGTATACTTTGATTTTTATGTGTGCGCTAGAGTACACAGTGCGTGTGGCGTAAATTGCCTCTGCACAATAGTACATGCATACTGTATGCGAGCAGCCAGATTTTTCTAACCACGTATACTCTGGATGCTCAGCTCACACATGCACCTTAATTTTTTTCCACAGTTGGCAACACAGACCCGGCCTTCTGTTCTACAGTTGAAAAATAGTGGATACGGTAGCAACAATCATAATAGATGCCCATATTGATGAGCATTGTTGAGATGGGTTAAAAGATACTTGCAGACACTGAACAACAAATTAAACTTTCTAGTAGGGCTGCCCCCTAATAGTCGACTAATCGTTAGTCGACCAGAAGAAGCTTGGTTGACCAAAATTGTATTAGTCACAGAAAAAAAAAATCCACATTGGCGAAGTCACGCAGATCGTTAACGGCTGGTCTATGCTAATACAGTACATGCGGCAGGAAATCCTAACGCTCACCTATCATTCATCCACCACAAATATGGCTTATCATCTGAAATATGTAAGTAGCAGCAATGTTACATGGCTGCTCAATCTAATGTTAAAGTGCCCCTATTATGCCATTTATACGGTTCCTAATATTGTTTTGGGAGTCTCCTACAATAGGATTACATGCATGCAAGGTCAAAAAAAAAACAAAAAAACGCTTTTCTTCGTTTCTCAAATATGCATTTATATCAACCTCATTTTCCCCGTGAAATTCTCAAACATTTCTTTCGCATCCGTTCAAAGATTCAGTCTCTCTAAACCCCTTCTTTCCGTGAGGCTGCTTTGCTCGATTGTCAGAGGCCCGGTCTGTTGTAATTGGTCTATGGCGTACAGCGCATGTCGGAACTGATACGTAGAACGGCCAACATAGAACATAGGCACGCATTATGCAAATGTGTTACCCCGTGACGTGTAGCCGTCACGGAAGTGGGATTCGATTTACTGACAACTCGTTTAGACTGTTCAGAGTTGTTGTTTAGAGCTGTTCTTTAATTTTGGGAGACAAACCTTATTTATCGTTCACTTTCCTCTTTACAACTTTGCAGCCCCCGCCGTTTTTACATTCACATACAGCTACTGACGCACACATGAAAGGCAATTTGGAAAAAGGCTAATAGGGGCACTTTTACCTAGAGAAATGTGCGCTGTTTAAGTGGTGCGTGGAGTATGGCAGCTGAACAGTAGCGCCGCGCAGTACAGATGTATTTCGCCGGTTCACCCTCACTTGCTCTTAAAATACATCTTTCATTTCTTGGGTCATCAAATAAAGTAGCCATTTCAATCGTAAAGACTCTACGTTTTATTTTGTGTGCACGCCTCAGAATAACATTTAAGTTTTGCCAAAACCTCTTTTGTTAAAATAATGAAGTCAAACAGTGGACGTGAAAGTGACGTGACATGTGCCAATATGGAATACCCTGACTATGAATTAGTGCTGCTGCATGTAACCCATCCTAAGTTCACCCAAACACACGCCGTGAACACACCCCCGGAGCAGTGGACAGCCCTTTATGCTGCGGCGCCCGGGTAGCAGTTGGGGGTTCGGTGCCTTACTCAATTTCACCTCAGTCGTGATATTGAAGGTGGAAGAGAGTGCTGTACAACATTCACTCCCCCCACCTACAATCCCCCGGTACGAGACTCGAACCTGCAACCTTTGGTTACGAGTCCGATTCTCTAACCATTAGGCCATGATTTCCCCCGGATGCGCTTTCTGCCGTCTCGGTCTGTAAACTTGAGCGCAGAACTCCGAGTATATCTTTGCCTTACAGACATTAAAAATCATCTATACATAGTGAAATGTCTACTTTAAAATGAACCAATTCAAATATAAAACAAATATTCTCAGATTATGTAATAATCCATGTGAAACTTGGCATAAGCCTATCCACTACTTGTGAGAATGACGAGAACGCACTTGTTACCTACTTTATGCGTGGTAAGGCCATTAAATGATTATTATCATATTTACATGGTTTCTAATCTATGTGGCTCTATTCGACTAATGTTTAAAATGAACGACTACTAGTCGACCAGAAAAATCTTTAGTCGAGGGCAGCCCTACTTTCGAGTGAGTGCCTGTGTTTCATGTATGTTAACAAAAACAAAGTACTCTTTGAAAAGCTGTGTTCAACTATATACGCATATGCTACACAAAACTGAATTATACTTCAGACTTAATGAACTTTGTACATGACTGTTATTGTCAAAGTTACTTAAACACTTTCATTTTTAAAACAATGTCCTGGAATATAGTTGGCAGTCCTCCTTGCTGAAGATATTGCTGTGTCATATGGTGAACGTACTCGTGTCTTCATTGTCCGACGAAGAGTGAGTTTGAGTTTGTTTGCCCGACTTAAGGGAGATCTCGACGGTGGGCTGTTTGTTGCCATGGTGGTACCCTCTTCCTGTCTGCCCACAATGCTTGGCGAGTTTCAGAACGTGCATTTTGAAAGACGAGCCAATAAAGACATAGAGCACAGGATTCAGGCAGCAGTGCGTGAGGGCCAGACTTTCAGTGATTTGATTGGCCCGGTCCAGGTTTTTGCTCACCTCACATTCCGTCACTAAAATGTAAATCACATCCAGGGCTCTGACTAATTTTACCACATTATAGGGGAGCTGGGTCAACAGAAACACACCTACTACCGCTATCAACACCCGAAATGCCCGCCATCTTCTTCCACCACGTACGCCCGCTGTTGCGGCTTGACTCAACACAATTCCAACCCTGCAATAGCAGATCATCATCACCAGGAAAGGCAGAAGAAAGCTCAGAGACACGTCCAGAATTTCCAGAGTCGCCTTAGCTGCCCGCGCCATGCTGTGCTGGTAAACTGCCCGGCAGGAGTTACGCCCACTTGAGTGCTGCATCTTCACCGTGTAGAACACCATATCTGGCAACCCGAGGACAATGGCAAGTCCCCAAACCAGGAGGCACATGATTATCCTCTGCCTGCGGGCGTTGGTCCTGGCTGGGGCATTGGTGGTGGTGGAGCCTCTGGCTAGCGCACGATAGCGGTCTATGCTAATGCAGGCCAGCAGCAGCATGCTACAGCTGAAGTTGGTGGTGTAGAGAGCTGAAGTGATCTTGCAGGCAGCTGTGCCGATCTCCCAGCCATTCACTGCATCCGCAGCCCAGAAGGGCAGCGTGAGGAGCAGGAGGAGGTCTGCGAAGGCCAGGTTGAGGATGAAGACGTCCGTCAGCGTTCGTAAGCTTTTGTGGGAAAGGTAAACTAAGATGACCAGTGAGTTTCCGGCCAGGCCCAGGATCAATGCTAAGGTGTAGACGACTGGCAAAAAGACCCCAGCGAAGGACCGGACCTCTTGTTTGTCGCAGACTGTGTGGAAGTCTGCAAAATCCTTGTCGTCGTAGTCACTGTGGTTGGAACTATTGTCACGGTCATGATAATGATAGTCACGGTCGTAATCCAAAAGGACATTCATATTGATCTAAAGAGAAACAGAGAAAGAAACGTAACATTGATGATGCTCGATTTCATTCCGTTTTTTTTATATGCTTAGAAAAAAATTGTACACTGAAAAAATTGATGTAGGATTTACTTTGATTTTTTTTTACTTAGATATTGCTAGTATTATTTTACAAATAATTACAAAAAAATCTAGTAATATATTGAATTAAACATGACATTTTGAAGTAAAAAGACTGAAATAGTATATTCTTGTCAAATGTAAAAACTTCAAAAAAATATTTTCAAAAATGTAAAAAAAAAAATTACATTTTTTACAGTGTACCTTTACAATACAATATGATACGATAAGTCAGAGTCTGAAATTTTTCTTGCATCACAGCAGCTTCACTTCCAACATTAAAAAGATACAGAAACACACTAAAAACATTCAATATACACATTCAATTTTCAAAACCATACTCGGGTCTGACATATGTTCTATCTGTGAGTAAACTCCATATTTAGCTTTAAGGCTGACTGATGTACAAATGAGTGATTCAGTTTAACCTTTAAATTGTGGAATTCTTTATCTTCAGTTTGATGGTACAAATTTTCGGATCAGGATCAGCCACTATATTGCTGGTCATTCTAATTCTATTTCTATTTAGTGGTAAAACCGCTTGTGCATTTTATTACTCTAAGGTATGAATATGAATCTTTAGATGAGGTAAAGTTGTCCCTTTAAGGGAATTGCCCCCTCACCCCCACTTTTCCCACTTAAAGGTACAATTTTTGCAGATTTATTTCACATGTTTTTCTGATCATTAACTGACTTCTAAATGTTATTGCTATGCAATGGGACGTGTGCTGCCTTCAAGCCATGTCAGAATAATCTTATTTTATGAGATTAGTGTGCATGAACAGCACTACAATGTTGGGCAATTTTTTCCTAGCCCCCTACTTTCTGAGATAGTAGCATTTCAGTGTGAATCATGATAGAAGCAACTTGGTATTGGTATAAGAAAGTTTTAATTGTGAATTTTGATGGTTCAGTTTAGTTTGTATGCATTTTGTGTACAGCTGATGACTAGCTATAGAGCTTGCCAGAAAATGCTGCTTATTTAGCTGGTCTGCAGACTTGTGTGACAAAATTGTGACACGAGAGTAATAAAACGTCTCCTAAAGAATCAGTTACACACCAAATGTGCTTTTCATTTTTGTTGTGTTAGAGCTAAAAATCGTTATTCTTCTGTGTAAGTAAAAAAAAAAACTGCTCGCATCCATTTGTTTCCAACAAAAATTGCTTTAAACATCGTTTACATCATAGTTACGGAAACTCTGAACTAGAAGTAGGAGCTTTCCTACTTCCTTATTTGGATGTTTTAGACTCTGAGAGGGCAAAATGGTTTTTACATTTTATATGTGTGCATTTAGCAGATATTATCCAAAGCAACTTAAAAAAAGAGGAACAAAAGCAATTTGTCAAAACACATTTTTTACTGCTAATTGTAGAAAATATGTAAATATATTGGAGCAATTTGTAATTTATATAAAATTTATATTTTATATCTAATACAATATACAGTGGGTACAGAGGAAAGTATTCAGACCCCCTTAAATGTTTCCCTCTTTGTTATATTGCAGCCAATTGCTAAAATCATTTAAGTAAATTTTTGTCCTCATTTAATGTACACACAGCACCCCATATTGGCAGAAAAACAGAATTGTTGACATTTTGCAGATTTATTAAAAAAGAAAAACTGAAATATCACATGGTCCGAAGTATTCAGACCCTTTGCTGTGACACTCATATATTTAACTCAGGTGCTGTCCCTTTCTTCTGATCATCCTTGAGATGGTTCCTCACCTTCATTTGAGTCCAGCTGTGTTTGATTATACTGATTGGATTGATTAGGAAAGCCACACACCTGTCTATATAAGACCTTACAGTTCACAGTGCATGTCAGAGCAAATGAGTATCATGAGGTCAAAGGAACTGCCTGACTCAGAGACAGAATTGTGGCAAGGCACAGATTTAGCCAAGGTTACAAAAAAATTTCTGCTAAACTTAAGGTTCCTAAGAGCACAGTGACCTCCATAATCCATAAATGGAAGACGTTTTGGGACGACCAGAACCCTTCCTAGAAATGGCCGTCCAGCCAAACTGAGCAATCGGGAGAGAAGAGCCTTGGTGAGAGAGGTAAAGAGAACCCAAAGATCACTGTGGCTGAGATCCAGAGATGCAGTCGGGAGATGGGAGAAAGTTGTAGAAAGTCAACATCACTGCAGCCCTCCACCAGTCGGAGCTTTATGGCAGAGTGGCCCGACGGAAGCCTCTACTCAGTGCAAGACACATGAAAGCCCAAATGGAGTTTGCTAAAAAACACCTGAAAAACTCCAAGATGGTGAGAAATAAGATTATCTGGTCTGATGAGACAAAGATAGAACGTTTTGGCCTTAATTCTAAGAGTTTATGTGTGTAGAAAACCAGGTACTGCTCATCACCTGTCCAATACAGTACCAAGAGTGAAGCATGGTGGTGGCAGTATCGTGCTGTGGGGGTGTTTTTCAGCGGCAGGGACAGGACGACTGGTTGCAATCGAGGGAAAGATGAATGCGGCCTAGTACAGGGATATCCTGGACGAAAACATTCTCCAGAGTGCTCAGGACCTCAGAATGGGCCGAAGGTTTACCTTCCAACAAAACAATGACACTAAGCACACAGCTAAAATAACAAAGAAGTGGCTTCACAACAACTCTGTGACCATTCTTGAATGACCCAGCCAGAGCCATGACTTAAACCCAATTGAGCATCTCTGGAGAGACCTAAAAATGGCTGTCCACCAACGTTTACCATCCAACCTGACAGAACTGGAGAGAATCTGCAAGGAGGAATGGCAGAGGATCCCCAAATCCAGGTGTGAAAAACTTTGTTGCATCTTTCCCAAAAAGACTCATGCTGTATTAGATCAAAAGGGTGCTTCTAAATACTGAGCAAAGGGTCTGAATATTCTGGAACATGTGATATTTCAGTTTTTCTTTTTTCATAAATCTGCAAAAATGTCAACAATTATGCGTTTTTCTGTCAATATGGGGTGCTCTTTGTACATTAATGAGGAAAAAAAATAAAATTAAATGATTTTAGCAAATGGCCGCAATATAACAAAGAGTGAAAAATTTAAGGGGGTCTGAATACTTTCCGTACCCACTGTATTTGATCTGCATTCAGTTCAGGTTATTTTTATTATAGAAAAAAATATCACTCGTGTTTTTTCTGCATTACAAACTGGTTTTCATGGGAATGTGCATTTATTTAGCAAATATTCTGAATTATGGGATTTTGTATATCTTAAAGTGCATATTCCAGGTTAGAGACATAAGTGAGTCGATGTATAGAAAAATAATGTAGGAACTAGATTTTCTTTACACTATACTTTAAAATACGCTATTAACGCTTCTGGAGTCGTTTTTGTGAGAGAATTTTACGCATCTGAAAATCGCCAAAACCGAAAGTGACACAACGAGAGGGAGAGCGGTCCATAGGAAAACAATGGATTGCAATGAGAGTTCGGACGCTGAGGAAATTTTAAATGTTTATTTACACTTATGACGGACCACAATTATAATAATAATAATAATAATTCATTTCATTTATATAGCGCTTTTCTAAGCACTCAAAGCGCTTTACATAGAAGGGGGGAATCTCTTCAACCACCACCAGTGTGCAGCATCCAACCTTTAGAGCCTGCTTGTGGCCAAGAAGAGAAGGGGGGAAGCAGGATTAGACGGAACAACGGGTCAGAGGAGACAAATTGATGTTCCGTTGGGGAGGGAACAGGCAGGTGTCTTGGTGAGGAGGACCCGTGTTATTGTACGATATACACACGTTAGCTAATGATATGTAATAATCAGACAATAGCAAAGCTAGTATTGGTCGTCTATGAGTATTGATAGGTATATTTTGGCAGGTGCCAAATCCTGTTGGAAAATGAACTCGCATCTCAAAGTTTTCTGTCAGTTTTTGTGAAGGGAAGCATGACGTAGCTCCAAAATGATGGTAACAGTGCAGGACGGGGTTTTAAAAAAAACATGGACCCAACACCAGCAGATGCAATTGCACCCCAAATCATTCACAGACGGAGTGGAACTTAACACTGGACTTCAGCGAAATTGCTATAGAGCTTTCTCCACCAGTCTCAGACGTCTAGGACGCTTGGTTTACCAATGTGAATACAAACTTGCTCTCATTGAAAAGAGGATTTTGGACCACTGGGCAACAGTCTAGTTCTTTTCCTTAGCCCAGGTAAGACGCCTTTGATGTTGTCTGTGGTTCAGGAGTGGTTTAACAAGAGGAATACAACTGTAGCCAAATTCATTGACACTTCTGTGTGTGGTGGCTCTTGATGCTTTTACCCCAGCCTCAGTCCATTCCTTGTGAAGTTCACTCAAATTCTTGAATCGCTTTTGCTTGACAATCCCCATAAGGCTTCTCTCGGTTGGTTGTGCATCTTTTTATCCACACTTTTTCCTTCCTCTCAACTTTCTGTTAACATGCTTGGCCACAGCACTCTGTGAACAGCCAGCTTCTTTGGTAATGAATGTTTGTGGCTTACCCTCCTGGTGAAGGGTGTCAATGATTGTCTTCTGACAACTGTCAGATCAGCAGTCTTCCCCATGATCGTGTAGCCTAGTGAACCAAACTGAGAGACCATTTTGAAGGCTCAGGGAAACCTTTGCAGGTGTTTTGAGTTAATTAGCAAGTCACCATAATCTAATTTGTTGAGATAGTGAATTGGAGGGTTTTTGTTAAATGTGAGCCAAAATATCACAATTAAAAGAACCAAAGACTTAAACTACTTCATCTGTGTGCATTGAATTTATTTAATACACGAGTTTCACAATTTGAGTTGAATTATTGAAATAAATGAACTTTTCCACGACATTTTGACAGCATACAGGCAAGTTGTCCGCTGGGCCTATGGCATTCTGAGCAGGCACGTCAGGAAGGCCTTAACTGCATGTGTTGTTTCAGCCATTAGAAGACAGTTTCCAGAGGAAGGAGGAATTTAATTTTTATTGATTGTGATTATTAAGGTTTTGAATGGCCCCATTTTGGTGACAATCAATAAAAAATAATCACAATAGCAAATTGTCTTACTGCATAAAAACTTGTTTATGAAGTTTATATCAGATAAATATCAAGCAGATCTACATTTATGGTTAATTCAGTTCAGTTTTATTTATACAGCACTAAATCAACAAATATTATTTCCTAGCACTGTTAATATCTAACTCAAAACACAACATTGATGTTAATATATATATATATATAGATATATATATTATACTGTATATATTATGTGATATACCAAACCTATACTACTGAAAGACAAATATACCATCTGACCCATTTAAAAACATCTTTCAGTCTGGGTATCACACTAATGTGTTGTTAACGTGTGTTAAATCATGAATGCTGTGCTAGATACACAACAACAGCCTCATCTTGTTGATCCTCTGGAGGGATCTGAAAAGAGGAGTAGGTGTAGTGGAAGACAGTGCTGCGTATTCCTCTCTCAGAGACTACATTAGGCCTGATGCATATGCTGGAAGAAGCAAGCAAAAGTTTAGATCACATTCATGCTTTTCCACTTGGCCTCCATCACATCTGCATCTCCATTATTAGGAGCGGAAGCGGTAGTACAGTAGAGGTGGTGAATAAACAGCTGGCTCTTCACTGCTTCAGATCTTCACACTCCGTACACATGAACAACTCCAGCTGGTCCAAAATGCAGCAGCTAGAGTTCTTACTAGAACCAGGAAGTATGACCATATTAGCCCGGTTCTGTCAAAACTGAACTGGCTCCCTATTAAACATTGTATAAATTTTAAAATCTTGCTTATTACTTATAAAGCCCTGAATGGTTTAGCACCTCAGTATTTGAACAAGCTCTTATAGCATTATAGTCCTCCACGTCCACTGTGTTCTCAAAACTCTGGCAATTTGATAAAACATAGAATATCAAAATCAACTGCGGACGGCAGATCCTTTTCCTATTTAGCGCCCAAACTCTGGAATAACCTACCTAACATTGTTTGGGAGGCAGACACACTCTGTCAGTTTAAATCTAGATGAAAGACCATCTCTTTAACCTGGCATACACATAAAACACAATCACTTTTCTATAATTCATACGTTAAGGCTTTTTAGGTTGCATTAATTAGCCACACGGAACTGGGAACTTCCCATAACACTGATTGTACTTGCGTTAATCGTATGAAGATGGACATATACGCTAATATAGTCTGTTCTCCAGTATTCCCCGAGGTCACCTATGCCACAGACCGACCCCAGGTCTGTATCCAGGATAAGATGGTCACTGCGCACCGGATCCGGTCTGATACCCATGCAAGATGGTGGATCAGCACCTATAGATAGGACTTCTAGTCTTGAATGTCAGCGGAGATCAGGACAACTATGAGCCACAAAGACAGATCCCCAGTGAGAACCTTGTCTCCTAGACGGCCACCGGGACAAGACCACAGGAACCAGTTGAGTCCTCTGCTCAATGTGACTTTGCTGCAGCCTGGAATTTAACTGCTGGTTTCATCTGGCCAGATGAGAACTGGCCTCCCGATTGAGCCTGGTTTTTCCCAAGGTTTTTTTCTCCATTCTGTCGTCGATGGAGTTTTGGTTCCTTGCCGCTGTTGCCTCTGGTTTGCTTAGTTGGGGACACTTCATTTCCTCCGATTATCGTCGATTTGATTGCACAGATACTATTTAAACTGAACTGAGCTGGATGATGACATCACTGAATTCAATGATGAACTGCCTTTAACTGAAAATTGAGTGTTTACTATTAGCATTTTGATTAAGCATTATTGATACAATATTTTCCTAATTAATGCTGTACAGTTGGTTGGACACAAACTGTATTGTTAAAAGCGCTATATAAATAAAGGTGACTTGACTCCCTCATTACTTGCAATGTCTCCCCAAAGCCGATAACACCACACCCCGTACCCTGACAAATTAAAATCACCAATTAGCTGTGCAAACAATGTCACTAAGCTGTAACTAGACTTGATGGTTATAATATTAGCAAACTGAGGTTAACCTATCAGTTGTGCCTTCTCATATGAGTAACGTTTTTAACCCCCCCCCCCCCCCCCCCCCACCCACCCCAGTATATAACGTTATTGCTAATGCTACAAGCTAGTGCTAGTCTTTACAACAAACTTCCACACCTTGGTGTCTAATTATTTAAATAATTATGTTCACTGATTTGATAGGTAGCAAATGTTTAAAAACAAGACTTGCAGTGCACAGTTCACGTTTTCGTGATGCAGCATCTCTGACGGATCCATGAGCATCATGTCTCCCGTCGGCGGCCGAGCCACAGACGGACCGGGACCCGATGAAGGTGCTGTGTGCATCAGCTCTGAGTCTCACTCGCTTCTTGCTTTGGTGTCCCATGTTGAACTGCAGCATATCGCCGGGATGATAACCCTCTGGTGTAAAGTGATCGCTAAGTTACACACCACCGCGTTTTTTGAAGTAGATGCATTAGTCATCACTATTCACCTGCACAGACGCACCCAGGCCCGGAAGATACCGTCCTTTTTCTTGTTAGGAAACCTTTGGAGATGGTCCTCACTGCAGAACACAAGATCCAAGGGGCGTGGTTGGATCCAGATCCAACTCCTCCCACCTTACATATACCTAAACCTACCCATCTCCACCCCCTGATCCCTAAACCCACCCATCTCCACCCATAAAAACCTACCAGTCTCCACCCCCTAGATGTGGATCCAACCATGCCCCTGGATCTTGGGTTCTACAATGAGGGGCTACTAAACCTGTGGACTCGATGTCCTGACAGGCTGGAGTTTGACCAACCTCCACAAACACAATAATTTACCATGACAATGATAAATTTAAATAAAAATAGCTACCGAAAACACACTGACTCACGCCCGCTCAAAGCAGAGCGTGGCACACGACTCCCTCTCGTGACATAATATGACGCGATGTTAGAAAAAAAGGGGTTTTTGAGAATTGTCAAGGAAACCGTCACTTTTTCTTCTAAAGTTGTGCCATCACGTCTTGTAAAACATTTTCAAATCCTGCATTAACAGTTCATATGGTATTTTCATACAAGGTTATATATTAAAGGGGTCATATGATGCAATTTAAATTTTTCCTTTCTCTTTGGAGTGTTACAAGCTCTTGGTGCATAAAGAAGATCTGTAAAGTTGCAAAGACTAAAGTCTCAAATCCAAAGAGATATTCTTTATAAAAGTTAAGAGTCAGCCACACCTACCTAAAACGGCTCGTTCTAACACGCCCCCACATATCTACCTCACTATGTGGGAAGATTTGCATAACGCCGCCCAAATGTTCACGCAAAGAAAGAAGGCGTAACTTTTATTCTCGCTGTAGTATTGTTGTTGCCGCCGTAGCCATGTCGTGAAGACGCTGTGTGCTTCGTTGTGAAAGCGAAACTACTTTGTTTGGTCTTCCAAAAATGAGGACGATATCAGCGCGTCATGACGTTTGTGAGTTTTGATCTGTGTGTGGTGGTGTCGCTGAGGGACACTATCAACTAGGTGCGTGGATCGCCGGGATCGGATTCACCGTTTGCCACTCCTTCGTCGGATCCGCCGGGCGCGCCGTTCTCGACCCCGCCGCCTCAGCTCACTCTAGCCCGGCCTCAGCTCACGCTAAGCCGGGGCTTTCGCTCACGCTAGGCTGCTGTGTTTTTCATTGTGAAAGCGAAACTACTTTGTTTGGCCTTCCAAAAGAGGACGATATCCGCTTTGTCATGCCTAGAGCTAATCTGTGCTGGTCACTGAGGGAATACATCAACTTAGTGCTGTGGATCGCCGGCACATTTTTATGGAGGGCTGTTTACTGATCCTGGGTGAGTAACGTTAGACTACAATGCCGGCTGTTCTGACTCACAGCCTGTAAGTAAGTTTTCATATTTAAAGAAGGATTTGCCACTGATGATTCAAACGCGAGTTTTTTGGGCAGTGTAGAGTAGCGTTTGTTGTTTGTCATTTCACGATCACCACCCGACAAATGCGAACAGGGTTTATGTGTAAGCGGCGCCAGCGCGGCAATGCAACGCAACGGGTAAAAGACAGTAAAGTAATGATACCCCCCATCTAGTAATTATGTCCCACTGGACTGCATACAAAAACCTCCTCGTTTGTAATGTGTTTTAATGTTCTTTTAAATCATCGATCCGGCCTGACAGGGGCATTATCATCAAAGGATGGTTAGGGGCGTAACATTTCGTCTCACGCTTGAGGTATTCGGCCACTCACAACGCACTGGATAGCTGGCCACAGGACACCTTGCTTTTTCAGACCGATGAGATTTGTAAAAAACTACGCGTTTCAGAAAGGCGGGGTATAGAGGAGAAACAATAATGTACAGTGTTTGGAAAATAATGTGTTTTTTTAACTTTTAACCACATAAAAACATTTTCATTACACCAAATACACAAAAAATGTTTTTTAGCAGCATCATATGACCCTTTAATTAGAATTTTTTTAACTCATGCAGATGCACTTTAATAATATCAGCACCTTAAACTCACATCTGCTAAATAATATCTGCATAATTGGCCATTAGACTAAGCCAGCAAACTTATCCACAAACTGATCTACATTTAAATGTAGTGCAAGCTTAATCTTTGCTTATTTACTCATTCAGTGATTGTTGATTCAATGTCTCATTTGGGTGTTATCTGACTACTGTATCTTTTTTTTTTTTCAGATTTAGTTTTGGCTGTTTTTGCCTTTTATTGATAAAGTAGTAGTGTAGACAGGAAGTGAAGTGGCAAGGAGAGGAGAGGGCCAGGGATCGGAAAGGTCGCGAGCAGACTCGAACCAGGACGCCCGAAGCCGCAAATGGCGCGTACAGTCGACGCACTGCACACGAGGTTCTCACGCCGCTGCACAGAGCGACCACCCATACTTATCTTGAGCGTTACTTAGTCGCTGATCCACACGTGTACCCACAGGGTGGATTTAGTGATTTGGGGGCCCCAGGCAAAATATGGGAATGGGCCCCTATATATTGCACACATTTACCTAGATCAGCCTTGAGGTTCCTTTTTTGTTGTGGTACTTGCTGCTGCATAATGGTGTCCCACAGTTGTGTCCAATGTTTTTACATTTTTAATGTACATGTTATAATGGATTTCTTTCATGTTGTAGACCACGAAATAGCAACTGATTTACAGTTTTCACAAAAACAAAATAAATTATAAAAGGATAAACCTCACAATTGAGTCTTTAAACCATTTTTTTAAGAAAATGGAGTCAAAAGAGAGAGTCTAGAAGTATAATTAAAATTAATATATTAATTTAAAACGGGGTTATGTGGGTGGATTTTCGAATTGGTCTGAACAAAAACTGCAGATGGGATTATTGAAAATGTACATTGATTCTCTGCCAGCAGGAAGCTCTTTTGGAAGGTCAGAAATACAGTGGTTTCCCCGGTAATGACTGTAAACAAGGCAGCGCTACTCATTAACCCTCCACCAAAACTTTCTGAAGACAGTCGGTTCCCTTCAGAGATCATATAAAACACTGGAATAGTGAGAAGAGAAAAATATAGCATATATTGAGGCGGAAAGTCCAATATGAGTTACCAGGGTTAGCCTGTGTGCCAAAGGCTGTTAATTCTAAGCTTTAAAATACATGTAGTTTTAGTTATTTTAACTACAAATTTAAATCAAACTTTAAAAAAAAAATGAAAATGAAATTATATATTTTTACACACATAAGGATTATATCAACCAAACAAGTAACTGCGTATGCATCCTCTACTTGGATGCATACCCTCTACTCTCATAAATGAGTAAGCAGCATTTAAAACAATAAACACATAATATGTACTGTTACTCAATATTTAATTACAGCTTCAGATACATATTTTCATTTGCTACAAGCAGGATACACAAGAAGTGTGTTCAACTCAGACACGCAGACGGTTGCCGTGGTGATAAACACTGTAAAAAGCAACCATTCTCGTGTCAGCGCTTAATGCTCATCACGTATATGAAAATCATTTTAGGGGGCCCTTGGCTTTTGGGGGCCCAAGGCGGTTGCCTACCTTTGCCTAATGGGTAAGTCTTGTCTCGCAGTATTGCCTGCGTGTACCTTTGATATGCATGTTTTAAATGACCAAAGTGCACAAAATGGCTTTTTTTTTTTTTTGCATCAAAAACCATCCTACTAATTTCTTCCATATCGTCATTCTCACTTAGTGGTCCAGAGGTTCTTGTTTGAGATCATACACAACTCAACACAGAAACATCTACTTTTGACTGAAAACTTCCTGCACGCATGTTGCAGCTTGGCTGACCAACAACATCCGAGCAGCTTGCAGCGTTGTTGTCTATTTCACCATATACAGTAGCTTATGAAATCATGTAAATAAAAGTGTATGGGCAGCTTCGTGGCACTTGAGCTTTGGACATATTGTAAATTTCCCAGCTTTGCTATAGTTTGGCTGGATTGAGGGTTTGTTTGAATTTCTAAACCTCTTTTGCCAGATATTTTGAATTTTACTAATTGGGAGTTTCACACTAACACCGTAGCTTGTAGCGTAGGCGCCTGACCATCGTCTTAACACATGCCTTTTAATAGGGGCACTGAGTGTTCTAGGTGAAAGAAACCCAGCTGTTAACAAGATCAATACTAAGTGCCCAGATGCTGTTTTTTATTGTCTATTCATATTTACTTTCCTGTGTCAATTAATTTTTCTATGCTATAAAAAGAACCAGAAAGTACACGGTCGGTCGATGGGACTGGGTAGTGATGCCTATCATGTGTTCAGCTAAACAGCGCGGCATTTGTAGTCTACTCTCCCAGGATCAGGAAAACAGCGGCACACATCGGAATATTTGGATTTGATACTGTCTGGAACAGTGTTGTACAAGTACAACCTTAATCACGGATTTCTAGGTCGGGTCATTGTTTGGAAGGCCAAACAAAAGAGTTTACACTGATTTAAGTGGGTTCAATTTTATTTCCTCATTCATATGCAGGCAGAATAGTGGTGGGTGGACAGAAAGTCTATGTGGTTTATGTCATAAAAAACAGGTTGCATGAAGAATGTCTGGGTTCTGATGAACCTAATGAGTCAAGGAAAGCATGAGGCTATAGTTATTTTGATGTCGTAATAGGTCAAATATTATTAAAATTGACAGACAGTATTGGGAAGACCCACTGCTAATGAACAGTTTGACTACTTTGTAATTTCAGATGAGATGCTTTTACTCTAGGGAGTTGTGTGCTTCTAATGTTATACCAATAGTTTGAACAGGACCCATTTCTATTCTAACACAACAATGCCTCTGTGTAAAAGGCAAGGTTCAAAAAGAAATGATTGAGTCAGTGTGGAAGAACTTGACTGGTCTGCACAAAGCCAAGTCCTAATCCCAACTGAATATTTCTAGAACAAAAGAAGGCCCTTCCAAAACTGTTGGCATCAAAGATGAAACATAATCATGTATTTAAATGTGTCATTTCATCTTTTTTGCAATCAGTTTTGGAAGGTGTGCTGCTTAAAATGGGGATGTACGAATAGTACAAGTTCATTGGTGTCTGTGGTGTGATGAGTGTTTTGGTGTGTGTGTATTTGGTTTACTTACTTGCTCTTTCGGAGGGGTTGTCCCAATACTTTGGGCAATATAGTGTATGTTTGGTGCGGTAGGGGGCCTGACCTCATATTCTTTCATAGGGCCCAAAATTGCTAGCGGCTCCCCTGCCAGCAGCTGTTTGGTTACCCATATTTTTCAAAATATTGTCTTCTGTATTCAGTAGATATCGGATATTAACATTAACAACATGTTCTGTTAACATTTGACAATGTCAGAGTGTTCTATTCTATTCTGTTCGCATTGAGTGTTGATTTTGCTTCTGCTGGATTTTTGCACTCGTCGCAGAGGTATCATAGTTGTTTTGTGTTGGTTGTTGTTACAATGTTTTGTAAGTGGCTATCTTAATGCCGAGTATGTGGATTGTGGGGTCGTTGGCTAGGCTTTGTTTGTTTTTTAAACATTAAAGCTTTCGGGACGGATTAATAAGCATGTATAAAGGTGATTTAATTTTCTTACTCTTGAATCCATGATAGCATTTGTATTGTTGTGTTGTATTACTTCTGTCTATTATGGAGCTTAGGGTATGTTACACCCTTTTATCCTGTCAGTTGAACACTGCACTGGTAAACCCTCATTCTGTTCTGCTTTTTCACTAGCATACAGAAACAAGAGCTTTCATTACAAACACATTTTTCATAGTCATATTTAAAATGTGTTCCTGAAAATCTTTCCGGAAGTTTGAGTAGTTTGGGCTAAATGTGTGTTTTGTGTGTTGTTTTGGTTATATTTATTGAAAAAAAAAATTGACGGAGACAATAAAAATTAGAAGTTTTTGTGGGTGAGGTACCACTGTTTATTTTGAACTACAGTTCCCTGACATGAAATCCATTTTGAGCGCAGTAAGCGAACTTTGCTGGACTGAATCTGCATTGGAGTTGTGATGATGTGAAAGTGAAGTTGTGTTGAAATGGCTAGAGATAAGAGCTGGGTCAAAAAGACTTATATGTATCACACTTTACACAAATCCAACTAGGTGAAGTAGAAATATAACAGACCTGATTTTAAAAGCATAATACATGTCAATTACCAAATTCAGCACCTGCACTGCTCTGAAGGGACAGCGGTGTGTCTTCCTCTTGTAGGTCTGCGTCGCACCTCTGTCCTGGAAAAGTGTAGAATCTGACTTCAACCTAGAGAAAGTAACGCTCTGTTGATAATGCAGCTGGGCAAGAGGCGGCCCAGGGGTTTGCGCGTGGTGAATGGTTGTGTGTTGAGTCAGTAGAGTGGAAGAGATTACGGAGGTTTATAGGATTAAGGGGTGAGACAGAGAAAGGAGGAGAAGAGAGTTAGAGAAAATAAAGATTAACCTCCTCTTGCAGGTTACATAGACCACCTCTCAGTGTTTTTCGGGTCGTAATGTAATTAGGTAAAGTCAGGAAGAACATTTTCCGGGGGAATATCTAACATAACCTCAAAATAAAAACGTAGGTTTAACGTTTATAATAACATAACATACATAACATCACAGCACTAGTAACAGACATGTAGGAGCTCCATGAGTTGTTTTAAATGGTACTGTACGGAGGTGGAGGGTCTTATGCGACGTTAGTCGCTGAGTGGATAGACGATTTTTATACAAGGTTCAACTATAAAATAATGCATATGGTTGGGGTGACGATTTTGATTGAGAAGTTTTTTTTATTTTAGACATGCTTTCTGTAGAGTTGTAAGTGGGTTGGTTGTTTTTTAGGGGCAAAGCAGCCAAAGGTGATAGACACCTGTTGCTGATATTTGTCCTTCTTGCTCTCTATTCCTCCTCTTCTATTCCGTGGCACTGAGTATACGGCAGTCCATAGCACCGAATGGTAAAAACGTTGTGAAAATCGCACAGCTAGAGGCAGTTCTGAACCATTAACCACATCCAATATTTGGAGTCTCTAATCCAATTGCTCAAAAAACAGTTTGCACTCATTGTATGGTAATTAATTTGAACTGTAAGGGCTAGAAACTGGATTACTTGTTCAGGACAATTCGTTGCAATTGTCTTATCCTATGAGGTGTTTTTGGGTTTTGTTTTTTCATCATGAAGTTCCCACAATTTGAATTTTACGAAAACACGTTTTTCAACTCCTCTAGACCAATACTATGATTTCACCGAAGTCAATCAAATCATATTTCGCGGCTGCCAGTGGATTCGCGTTATGGTGATGTATATTGCAGGAAGCAGTGTTGAGTTATGGTTTTTGTGTCGGCTGGCATGATGTGAAATGCATTGAGGCTGTATAAATTTGTTTTTTTGGCTTTTGGGCGGTTGTTGTCTGGTGGGATGTGTTTTTTTATTTGGTGGCTATTGTTAGGCTGGAATGTGGTGATGTGCTTTTTTTTGGTTTCTTAAAATTTTTTTGCCAGCATTGCGATGTCAGTTCGGCAGATCTTAGGGCTGATGTACTAACATACGAAAGCTTCAAGATTGTCTGCGTTTGGAGGGGAGAGTACTGTTACGATGAATGTGTGCGAGAGTGGCGCATGGTCTGATTTGTGCTTGTTTGTCTCATCGCCGACCGTGCTTAGATCTTCGCGCAAGTTTTAGTGGTTGAGGCTATGGAGAGAGCACGTCAAGGGTCACGTCTTGGCGTATCCCTTATTATTACCGTTTTTTTTTTTTTCTCTTTACGGTTTTTATTTTGTTTTTGCTTTTTTTTTTTTTTTATTCCTTTCTTTTTTTTTTTTTTTTCCTCTTTTTGTTTTTGTTCTTTTTTAATGTTTCTCTTTTTTGTTTTTTTATTTTATCTCTACAAATCTTTGACATTTACATCAAACTTTATGGGTGTCATTGTTACCTGACCATACCACATAAATTTGGTAATAGCACCACCTATTGATAGTGATAAACTATTAAATTGTGTTAAACCATTAAATCATATTAAATCATACTTGTTTGCAACAAATAAGTAGGAAATGAGACTACTTGTCACTGCACTGACATTAGCACAACTTTTTCTAACTGAGTGGGAAAAAAAAACTTAACATAAAAGAAAATTTGTTAAAGCATGCTGGAAAACCAGTTTCAGTTAATGCAACAAAAACGATTCATGTAGTCCCAGCACACAGATTACGCAAATATTACTGTTTAAATGGACTAAACGCTGTGAAATTAAGTTCAGCATTTACGTTGCTTTAGCTTATTTTAATACAAATTAATTAAAAAAAAATTTTTCACTGTATTAAAATAATGTCTTAAGCACTTGTAGTGTTGTCAAACTTCTTTCTTGTTCTTTAATACAAGAATATTCCTGCTGCAGATATGGTTCTTTTTTATGTTTTATGTTTGCATGAGTATATGATCTGACTCTGAGATCATAATGTGAATATTTGAGTGTCGCACCCAGTGCATAGGATTATACTGGTAACCTTATGCACTCTTAATAAAAAGTGCTTCTGATGTTACCAGGTCATTCATAGGAAACATTTGTTGTTTATGCACACCAGTGTGCATACAATATTTAGAAAGAAAAAAATCATTGTGCTGCCTTAATCTGGATAAAGCCTTAAAACTGGAAGAATAGATTAGATGTATTTTCCCAACTGGCATATTTCCCAAACTAGTTATAGGCATTGAAATCACTGTGTATAACTAACTTTACAGTCTTTTTAACTACTTTTTCCTAAGTGCAGTCATTTGGTTTGTTTGCGTAGAAAAGTAGCTGCTGTGATTATTTTCTAAAGAACATCATGTTCATTTAGGATATTAGCTGTGAAGGGTGAAATAAACTGTTTGATGGAAGGTCTCATCTGATTGGTGTAATTCCTTGCAGTAGCTTATCTGTACTAATCCTGTTATTTGAGAGTGTATGGCATTCCGGAGGCTCTGTGTGATTTGTTTGTTTGATAGAGTCTGGCCGTTATGGAATGCACCATGCAGCATACGGTCACGTGTTTGGCATCTTGTACGGGGACAGCCTGCAGACATGAAAGGACAAGTCTGTTATCACACCCTGAGAAACACAACCTGTGTTTTCATCGGAAGAATTACTAACGTTGCCAGCACATATACTTACACACCCACACACAAACATGCATGGAGGCTAATGATAACTGTTCCTTAGTAAAAACACTGTTCTTTCCAGAAATTGTGAATCTTGAGTGTTTGTTTCAAGGGTGTGTGTGTCTATTTGGATCTAAGGTGTGTCTCTGTTATGTGTGGAATTGTGGATTCAGCGTCTTATCCAAGTGCTCGCATTAAAACATATGAGTCACAGTGTCAGCAAATGTTGCTTTGTGAGAGTTTGTGGCTGCTTAAGTTTTAATTTCCCATGGTTACACAATAACCTTAAACTATTTATTTGTTTGTGATTATATTTCATTTTTATCAATTTATTTTATTTTATTTAGACTATTGTAACTTTAAATTGTTTTAACATGAAATATGTGTGGATTTATTTGTCCCAAAACAGTATTTGGGTTAGATTACTGTAAATCTATTTAGCTTTATATAAGATTTATAGAGTTCCCTTTCGAAAGGGAACTCCACGCAGTGTCCCCTAGGGGTCGCTATGGGGATGCCTCCAGCATGACTGGTGTCTGAAGCATGTGAATTTGGTAAAACGACAATGATCTTGACATTGGCAGGTGGCAGCCTATGACATAATTAATGGAGCGACTGCGGGTATTAAAGGGCACCTGTGGAATACTTCATCCTCTTCTTTGTCTTCAGAGTCATTTGTTTCTGAAGTGTGTAGGTAAGAATGATGTTTATTGTAAAGTGTTTAGGAAGTGTGCAGATCCTTGTCAGCGCTATCTGACACCCAATGATGCACACAACCTATGCATTATGTGTTTGGCCGAAGAGTACACACGCTCTGTTCTTGAGGGAACACTCATTGTGAGCGTTTCTTTTCTCAAGGAAACTGGAACAATTATCTGCAGCTCTGGTCCTGCTGCTGCCGAGGCAGCGAGGAGACTGAGATCGTGTGGATTGCAGATGGAGCTTGCTGGCCAGTTTAGGAGAGGTGTTAATCTCTCGTGCTCATCAGCGGCTGACAAGGGTGAACTGCTGGAAGTGGATGTGCTGTCAATTACATCCTCTGATCCAGCAAGAAGTGCTCTGCTGGCTTCCAGCCAAGGTGAGCAGGATTTGGCTGATGAGGGTGAGGAGGATAATTCTGAGTTACGTTACTGCTAGATTAGACCTTCAGTGGAGGTGAGAAAAAGGGGAAATTGCTCAGAGTAGACTTGATGAGTGATTTCCATCCAGACATAACCACCCAGCTCCTGTGAGCCACCCATTCCTCCCTGATCTTCATAAGGATATCAGGCACGGGATAAACCATATTCAGCCAGCCTTTCATCGGTACCAGCATCACCATGCTGACGTCAAGGTGATGCGTGAGCATGAATATGTGTCGATGCCCCCTATTATATATATTTGGCGCCTATGATGATGGCGGCCTCCGTGGCGTGCTCTGCAGTTGTTTTTGTGTTTTTGTTAGTTTGTCCTGTCTTAGTTATATCCCTGCAATCAGTTTCACAAGAGACAAAACCACCTGATATATTCGGTTTTCTTTTTTTTTGACTATTCAGATGTTGGCGGACAGGTAGGTTGGACGAGCAGCTGCGATGATACAGAGGGGGGAAGCGAGCTGGGCAACCTCGTGAAGTCAGGGAGCGCGGATTTCGAACGACGTTGCCTAGCATCCATCTGGTGAACCTCCGCTCTTTACCCAACAAAACTGACGAACTCATTCTGCTCTCCCGGACAAGTAAGGATTTTTCTAACTCTGCTGCTCTTTGTTTCACGGAAACCTGGCTGAATGACTCTATACCGGACAGCGCGTTAAATCTGCAGGGCTTTCAGCTGTTCAGAGCGGACTGCGACGCAGAATCAACGGGGAAATCGTGCGGTGGTGGGACATGCTTTTACATCAACAAAAGGTGGTGTACAGATGTAACCGTATTAAAGAAGATGTGCTTTTCAGATCTAGAAGTGCTCTTCATTAAATGCAAGCCGTTCTATTCGCCACGGGAGATTTGCTCGTTCATTCTCGTCAGTGTCTACATTCCTCCGCAAGCGCACGTAAGCTCAGCTTTACAGAAACTCGCTGATCAGATCACAGAGACAGAACAACAACACACAGACTCTGTTATTATCATTGGTAATTATTGGATCACGTACACCACAATAAAGAATGCATATCACTCTGTTCCACGGGCAGCTTTTGGGCTCTCTGATCACTGTTTGGTTAATCTTTTACCGACCTACAGGCAGAAACTGAAATAATCTAAACCTGTATTAAGGACTGTAAATAGATGGACTAATGAAGCAGAGCAGGAATTACAAGCTTGTTTTGACCTCACTGACTGGAGCGTCTTTGAAGCTGCAGCCACCGATCTGGACGAGCTCACAGAGACTGTAACATCGTATATCAGTTTCTGTGAAGATATGTACATTCCTAACAGGACTCATCTAACCTACAACAACGACAAACCATGGTTCACTGCAAAACTCAGACAGCTCCGTCAGGCCAAAGAAGAATCTTTAAAGAAAGGGGACAGAGTCTTTTATAAACAGGCCAAATACACACTGGAAAAGGAGATCAGAGTGACAAAGAGGAATTATTCTGAGAAACTAAGGACTCAGTTCACTTCCAGCGACTCAGTGTGGAAAAGTCTGAAAGAGATCACCAACTACAAGACACCATCCCCCAGCACTGTGGAGAATCAACAACTGGCAGACGATCTGAATGAGTTCTACTGCAGGTTTGAAAAAACACCCCACACCCGCCCTGAACACCTCTCCACACAACCATTCACACCTCCTGCAACCCCCCTCTCCCCTACACTTGAACTTCAAATCAGTGAAGACGAGGTGCGCCAGGTCTTCCGGAAGCATAAAAGGAAAAAAGCACCAGGCCCAGATTGTGTTACACCAGCCTGTCTGAAATCATGTGCTGACCAGCTGGCCCCCATCTTCACACAGATCTTCAACAGATCACTGGAGCTGTGCGAAGTCCCTTCATGCTTCAAACGCTCCACCATCATCCCCATCCCAAAGAAATCCAAAATTACAGGACTAAATGAATACAGGCCTGTGGTTCTAACGTCTGTCGTCATTAAGTCATTTGAAAAACTGGTGCTGGCCCACCTGAAGGACATTACTGGACCCTTGCTGGAACCCCTGCAGTTTTCTCACCGAGCAAATAGGTCTGTGGACGATGCAGTCAACATGGGATTGCATTATGTTCTGCAACATCTAGACAGACCAGGGACTTATGTGAGGATCCTGTTTGTGGACTTCAGCTCGGCCTTTAACAACATCATCCCAAACCTCCTCCTGCCCAAAAACTATCTCAGCTCTCCGTGCCCACATCCGTCTTTCAGTGGATCACCAGCTTCCTGACAGACAGGCAGCAGCTAGTGAGGCTGGGAAAACTCACATCCAGCACCCGTATAATCAGCACTGGAGCTCCTCAGGGTTGTGTTCTCTCTCCACTGCTCTTCTCCCTCTACACCAACGACTGCACATCTAAAGACCCCTCTGTCAAGCTCCTGAAGTTTGCAAACGAAACCACACGGCCTCATTCAGGATGGTGACGAGTCCGCTTACAGACAGGAGGTCAAAGAGCTGGCTGTCTGGTGCAGTCTAAACAACCTGGAGCTCAACACGCTCAAAAACAGTGGAGATGACGTGGACTTCAGGAGAAACCCCACTGCACTCCCCCCACTCACCATCATGAACAACACTGTGGCAGCAGTGGAGTCATTCAAGTTCCTGCACTGAAAAAAAATAAAATCGGGTGGATTGTAAATGTTACATAATTAAATCTGTGATATTAACAATAAAATGTTAAGTTTTTGTCTTTACATTCATATATCTAGTTTTGAATTAATCTGCATTTGTTCAAAATACAAGACAATGTTTATTTTTTTCCTTTACAAAATGTATCTAAGTAATCCCAACTAATCTTCTTAGGTACACACACACAACAAACAATAACCTTGTTTCATTTACTCAATATAAAATAATTACGTGTTTCGTGGGTCTGGTCTGGAAACCCCGCGCATTCCAAACGAAGAGGAACACGCGGACTGAACAAGGTAAGAATAAAGTTACCAAAGTAAGGTTAGATGTTTGGTACATTACCATAGTCTTTAATTTTCGAATTGTTGTACAAAAAGGCTTTACATTTAATTTGAAGATAACGTTGTTGTACGTGGATTTACTTTTAATTGCAAAGTGACGATTGTTCGTGTAATTGAAGCTAATGTTAGCATGCGGCTATGAAATAAGGCATGTAGTGTAAGCTAAGCACGTGGATTTTTAGAGTAGGTTAAAGGATAGCGTCGGTTTTTTTTTTCAAACTGGACCCCATTTCCCTATGTTTTTGTGTTTAAAAACTGATGGGAACAGCAATCTTTTAAATTTTGTTCCAACATTAAGACCGCTGCCGTCTTAATAGGCAATTGCGCACCTTCAATTTACGTCGTCAAAAATGTCGCAAGCGCAAGGTATTGCTTTCCCGCTGCAGTCACACCACTCTCTGCGTCTGCTCTGTTCAGCGAGCAGCTACCCTTCCTGTTGACGGTCAGCAGTACATCGTGTGTGAACGAGGCTGCACATGTGCACGCAATGTGCCACGGCACAGTCACTTATCTGATTTCCTTTGTTTTATTATTAATATTTATTTGGCCGTTTGATTTCATTAATCTGTGCATTATCATTATATTATTCACTATCACGGGCTTTAGTAATTTCAATTTCCGAACTCTTTGAGCAAGGATTAGGAGGACGTGATGGCGTCATGAAATATGCTAAAGTTAATATGCCATCGCGCGACATTTATGGTAACTTTTTGGGACAGGCTTTAGGATGAGTCCGGGACACGTCCCGTTCTACACGTGAATACGAAGGTAATAACACACGATACGATAGTATATGGTTTGGGTGATTTTTTTTTTTTGTGCGATTTTCATATCAATAATGGAATAATATTACAAGTGCAAATCAGGTGCATATTAAACTGCATATAAAAGGATAATGTATTTCAACAACATGACTAAAATCCACATTAGATCGCTATCGTAAGTTAATACAAACACTCGATGGTGGTTTAAAGTGAGTTTTAAAGTAAAAGCATTATCATCTTTTAAATTGTTAGCTTAATGCTAATTGTAGCTTTAATGCACTTCGCGCCAGGAGCTATTCTATTCCACAAACTAATTTGTTAAAATTTGTATTTTTTTAAAGTTGTAATTATTTAAAAAAGCGAAGAAAAAATGTAGTGTTGATTGGCAAGCCATAATGCCAGAATAAAGCCCTAATAATGCGAATTTCAGAGCGGTTTCTGGTTAAACAAAAAGGATTTTACACTTTAACAGGTCTATCTCTGTATAGAGATCCTTTCCATAATGTTGTCAGACACTTATAATAACAATCTGAACCTGTCAATTGCAAAAACAGCACTTTTAGTGCACTGTAATTGACGATGCACATTTGCCCTAGTATTACATACATGTAGGCTACATTCAACAAACTAACCAGCTACTGTATAAAAAATAAAAAATAAAGTAAGAAATGTACAGAAGCACACAGGAGGCTGGATAAAGAGTGCAAATTACAATGGGATGTGCAATGTGTGAATGTGCAATCAGGTTCTCCTTGCAGAGAGTCATATAGAATTATTGCAGGTAGGAATGGCTGGCAGGAATAGGTAGGATTGACTTCCTGTATGGGTCCTTATTACACCGAGTTAGAGGAGCCTCCGACTGAAGGACACTCGTTTTTTTTTTTTTTTTTTTTTACTGTATGAGTCTGACCTGCAGTGTTGTGGAGGATGACAATTTTAAACTGTTTAATTATAGTTATAGTTAAATTATTTGCTATAGTTTTGTTTTCTTGCATTGGTCAGTTACTAACCATAACACTATGTTCTTACCAGGTGATTCTCTTGACAAGTACACTGGATAAAAGGTATGTAACTTTCAATAAATTGGTTTATTGTAGTGAGGAAAGTGGGGGTAAAATTAATTAATTTGTGATGTGAATGCACCATATGTTCCTGGCTGCTCAGAGTCTGCCATTACAATAGTTTCCATTGCTTTGGTAATTTATTTTTGTTGATCCCATGGTGGCAGTTGCATTAGCTAAAAAATACTTTATGAGTTTACTTCCACCATTTTAAAGTCACACATCTTCCTATTTAACATTCAATCTGACGAGGCTGTGAGAATAAAAGCTGAACCTGACTGATTACCTGTGGAAAATATATAAGTATGTTTACCTGATGAGGCTGTCAGAAAAAAAAATGCTCATCTGATAACCTTATCAATGATGGCTTAATTTTTAATTTTATTATTTTAATTAATCAGTTTCATACTCACCTGAACAATATGCCTCAGAACAATGTGGCTCAATATTGTCATATTTGACCAATCTACCTATGTTCAGTTAGTGCCCCAAAGTGACACTTAAGAATATGCTGGAATCTGTGTGATGCAAAGGCATACATAACATACATAAGTGTAAAAGTCAAGACACACACACTCCGAATGCATAGTGCACAAAGTTTTGTTTTAATATGTCCTAGGTGTTCAAAGTAATCCTTTGTAAAGTTCACAATTAAACAAATTTTGAATGAAAGTTGAATGTTTCCTTGACAAATGTGATTTTAGGGAATTTCAGGATGGACCGA
Organism: Sinocyclocheilus anophthalmus; assembly: GCA_018155175.1. Classification (NCBI taxonomy): domain Eukaryota; kingdom Metazoa; phylum Chordata; class Actinopteri; order Cypriniformes; family Cyprinidae; genus Sinocyclocheilus; species Sinocyclocheilus anophthalmus. The sequence goes on from JADLZN010001688.1 coordinate 49,410, forward strand.
GGCAATCAGTATGTAAGCAGGCAAAACAAAACTTGCCTTAACTTGTAGTGTTGTTTGGTTAAGATCACAAATGATTGACATAGTAAATAAATATATATTTTCTCTTTACATTTTTGAGGACCGATAAGCAGATAGAGAGGCAAATACAACTAAATGGAAGCTGATATCCTGACTACTACCAGCATATGATGAATCTCGAAATTGAATTCAACCACCCTGAGATAGACCACCCAATTTGCTCGTCTTTCAGGGTCTGGAATCGGATGTACTCAGATCTAGCATCTGGATTACATGGGATGGATTTGCAAGATTTGTTCCTTTGTCGCTCCTGAAACAAATGAACTTTTGAGGCACTACAGATTAAGGCACAACCACTGTGAATTTCTTCCTTGTTTATATGCCGATTGCCCTTGCTCCTTCAAAACCTATAATGCCCTAAAATCACATTTGAGAAGGACACATTCAACTGACAAATTAACAGCAGAAGTACTTTTTTTAAACTGTGAACTATGCACTTCTTGTTTCTCCACTGAGAAGGATTACTTCCAACATCTTGGCGTTCATCTTAAGAAAAATGAAACTGTGCACTGTGTCTTTAAAGACTGCGATTTTTACACAAATGTGTATGGAACATTTTCATCACACAGATCCCGACAGCACACAGCACATTCTTTGAGTGACTTTCGGGCACAAATTGTACATAAGTATATAGATCAGTCAAATATTACAGATGATATTTTTGAAGCACATTGTTCAGATGCATATAAGTGTCCGGGAACAGATGACTGTTCAGGAGAGTATGAAACGGAAGAATTGAAAGAGGATGAAATTGAACTGAAATTAGGCCACCTTCTGTTAAAATTAGAGGGCATTTACAATGTGCCAAACAAGTGCATTAATGAAGTTGTAGCAGAGCTCCAGTTTATATCCTCTTCATTGTCAGGTCCTGGCATAGAAAAGACCGTAAATGCATGTTTAAGGAGACATGACTGTGTGCTTGATGACCCAGTCATCTCAGATTTAGTCAAGCAGTTGAGAGAGTCCAACCCTGTTAGCACAGCTTTAAGAGCGGATGGTCCGTTTGCCACATCTTACAAAAGACAGCAGTTTTTCAAGAAGAAATTTCATGTGGTTGAGCCTGTCGAATTCATTCTGGACCAGAAGGAAGGTCGAACCTTACAATATGTTCCCATTCTTCAGTTATTGTCACAGATATTAAGTGTTGAAGACATACAGGAGAAAGCTTTCAACTATTCATGCACTACTCATCAAAGTCGGTACGAGTCATTTACTGATGGAACACATTTTAAAGAAAACGCACTTCTATCTACTGAAGACATAACTCTTTCTCTCCTTCTATACATTGATGATTTTGAAGTGTGCAATCCTTTGGGAACATCCCGAAAAAAGCACAAGATCACTGCAGTGTATTGGGTATTGGCAAATGTTCCACTACAGTTTCGTGCAACACTTAAGTCAATTTATTTAGCTGTGCTTTGTAAGGCTGTCGATGTAAAGAAGTATGGTTATGAGGCAGTGCTTGAGCCACTGTTAAAAGACATTGTTCATTTGGAAGAAGAAGGGCTCTTTATTCCTTTGTTTGGAAAGAAAATCAAAGGCACAATAGTTAGTGTGGTAGCTGACAATTTAGGTGCCCATTCACTTGGTGGATTTTTGGAAAGCTTTTCTGGATCTCACGTCTGCAGGTTTTGTTTGGGAAAGCTGTCTGAATTTCAGGTAAAAGAAGTAAGGACTGGGGCCTTCCAAGCAAGAACGAAGCAGGAACATTCTTTTCATGCACAAGCAGCTTTAGAAAGTCCCACTCTCACTCACTGCTTTGGTGTCAAAAGGCAATGTGCCTTAACTAAGAAATTAAAATACTTTCATGTTTTGTCAGGGTATCCACCAGACTTGCTCCACGACCTATTTGAGGGAATAGTACCTTTGGAGTTGGCTTTGTGCCTTGATCTTCTGATAAAGAAAAAATACTTTACTTTATTTCAACTGAATGACCTAATCAGACAGTTCCCCTACAAGTGGACTGACAAAGCTGACAGCCCACAGCCTATCCCACTGAACTTTGCCACCCGGAAAAGCATAGGTGGAAACGCTCATGAAAATTGGAGCTTATTGCGACTGCTCCCCCTTATGATTGGTTTCAAAGTGCCAGAGAGTGAACCTGCATGGCATCTCTTAATGGATCTTAAAGACATTGTTGAGCTTGTGGTTTCTCCATTTCACACAGATGACACAATACGATTCTTGGACATCAAGATATCCGAACACAGGCATAGATACTTCCAGGTTTTTCCAGAAGCAAAAGTTCTGCCAAAGCACCATTTTCTTGAGCATTATCCACAACTAATCAAGGCTTTTGGGCCGCTTGTAGCTCTGTGGACCATGCGCTTTGAAGCGAAGCATAGTTTTTTCAAGCGAGTCGTTCGACAAACCAACTGTTTTCGCAACATTTTACTGTCTCTTGCTGTTAAGCATCAGTTCATGCTGGCTTACCATCTGCACGGTACAGATGTACACAAACCTGCCCTCAGTGTCTCAAATATGTCCACATTGCCTGTGGATGTCCTCAAGGAAAACATACAGGAAGCAGTGCAAAAAAATGTTTCCTGGAGAAACATGCATTCAGGTTGCCAATACAGTGACCTGCCATGGCACCACTTACTCGGTGGGAATGATTTTGCCGTATGGATCCACTGGAGGGCTTTCAGATTTTGTTGAACTGAATCTAATCCTTATTGTGCACAGCCGCCCTGTATTTGTTGTCAAGTGTCTACACTCATGGTACAGTGAGCACCTTAGGGCTTTTGAATTGGAATCCACAAGACAAGTGACAGTCCTTGAGCAACTGGAATTGACAGACTCCTATCCACTTGCAGCATACACTGTTGAGCAAAAGCGATTTGTCACCCTGAAGCGTCACATACCCATACAAGATTAGGTATTAGTATACTGTATATTGACATGTTTTCAATTGTTCCTAAATCCATTTACTGTCATAATTTAAGTGTTTCACATTGCTATTAAATTTCACGGGATCTGAAACAAATGCAGAACAGTACCCGAAAATGTCACCCAAAGGCCTCCTTTACAATTGACCCATATCTAAATTCAGTTTTTAAACTTTTTGATTCTTTGCATGTCTAAATTCAACTTAACCAATGTCTTTTTTTCATACTACAGAATCATCATGTCTGCCAGACTCAGAGTCATACTGCAAGAAGAAATACGCAAGCTTTCCTTGCCCTCAGGAATACCTCAGACTGTAGAGGAATTGAAGCATATTGTACAAGAGACTTTTGCAATTGAACAAGATTTTAGTTTGCAGTTCCAGGACCAAGATTTTAATGGTCAGTTTTTTACTCTCCTTGAAACTGACGAAATAAAGGACAAAGACACCATCAAGGTGGTTCTTGCTGAACCAGTGATCACATTAACATTGCAGGATTCTTCAAATGATCAAGGAGTCCAGGAGAGCTTTGGTAGCATTTGCACCGAGTTATTGGAAGATGTTGGTTCCTGCTCCACTGCATCCAGTGATACCATAATTCTGTCTTCTCCAGGGAGAACCTCCTCCCTTCGTAATGTGCCTTGGCCAGCTCAGTTTGAAATACCTACCTTCTCCCTTGACACTGAGCTCATTCTACAAGCAGCAAATGAAGCTAACAGAAAGGATGGAACCTTACTTTGCAATCCTGCAGTAAAATCCAACATTCTGGACAAACTAGCAGAGAGCATCTTTGTCTACACAGCCTATCCTTCAAGTGCACAAAGGGAGCAGGTTGCTGAAGCCCTGGTTATGAAACACCCATGTTTGAGGGACCCAGTATCCTTCAATGGTTTATATAGTTGGCACAACAGCCTGAAGTACAAACTTGGAAATTACAGAGCAAAGGTGAAACACCTTGGAATACCAGAGCTAAATGTAAACTGTCTCAAGAGAAAGTTAGCTGCAGATAAAACTCCAGCAAAAAACTGGAAAAAAGCAAAGAAATCTGAGGTTAACTACCTCCCGCCTCACCCTCAAGGCGAAACTGATGCATCCCTTGAAAAAGAGAGAGTAAAGCTTCTCTATGAGTACAAGAAGAGAGACAACAACAGAGTCATTAATGAAATGATGTCAAAAACCTTCTCATTGCGTCGTAAAGATGTGATCCAGAAACTACCTGTGATTGACTTAAATGCTCGATGGCCTGCCCTGTTTGAGTTTTCCCAGGTATGTAGAACATTTTAATACTTTTCTGATTACTTTTGGAATACCAGTGCTTTGCCTGACAAGGTGGCAGTAGTGTGGCATTTCCTGAAACTAAGCTGCTAACTTAATTAAACTCAAACCATGCACTTGAATGAACTTTCATCTGGTGTAGCATCTCTTGCCAGGCGTCGGACCACCTAAATGTTGTTCTTTGTGTATTTCTAGGGTTACTTTATCTATTGTAATCTGTTTCTCTTTCTCTGTGTCTCTAATTCTTTTCTCTCAGTATCTAATGATATTTGTCCATCTCTCTCTGTCTCTTTGGCAGATCGAGGAGGAATTCCGAAGGATAACACTGAAGCCACTACAGTCCACATTTCTAGGGAAGTTGGACCAGTGCACACCTAAATTGTTGAGTCTATACAGGAAGAAGGGAGGAGCTGTAGGGAAGAAACTTGATGAGACCCTTGACATCATAAATGAGGCATGTACTTTTAATATTATAGCAGTTAGTTTAATGTTGTAACATTCTGATGTCTGTACTGAAGATAATCTCATATGTTTGTAGGACAACAACATTGAATCCCGAAGAGAAACTGTGATCAGAGGCCTCATTATCTACCTTGGTGAAAAGACGGAGGAGTTAATAAAGGACTACCAGGTAAAGAAAATATATTTCTGCCCTCTCACTTGTTATGAATGCATACTGAAGGATTCTCAAATTTATTTCTTGATTTATGTATACACGGCTCTCTCCACAAAAATATTTTTCAATTCACACAAGATAGTTATTATAGTACAAAGTATACATCAATATATTCAAATTTACCACAGCAACCATGTAATCCCACCCAGATTTCTGTTTAGATGGAGAGTAAAGACCTATGTGCATTCTTTACATTAGCAAACAAAAATTAGGTTTAATTCTCTCTGGTATGTTTCACAGGTTTGTGATGATGACGATGATGCTGCAGCCATCCAAGAGGACCTCACTTCATTTGTGCTCAACATCTTTGTGGTCAACAAAGCCAGGGAAGGAGGTCACAAGAAGCAAGCAGGAATGGCTATCGAGGGAACAGAGGTCCTTTTTGGTATTCCCAGTGTAGCCCATGCTTGCACCTACATAATGGGCCTTATTTATGCTTTGGAACTAAGCTATCCAAAGAAACTGAAATACACATTCAAGGTTTTCCAGAAAATCTTCCTGGAGCTGGAGGACTTTAACAAAAAAATGTCCCCCAAAGTCCACAATCTCAAAGTCAGCTTACTGGCCTAAAAGCCATACAGACATTGTTGAAGGTAGAGGGTTTAAGTTAGGTCCCTCTGTTAAAGTTTAAAAGTTCAATTTCTCAGGTTCTCCTAATGCACTTTCTCGAGTAGAACTACTACATTTTCATATGGGGACCAAATATGACACTGAAGAAGTGAGAAACATGGGACTCGGAAAATATTTTGCACAATGTGAATTTATTGTAATTTTATTGTGATTAAGCTAACCAAAGAAACTGAAATGCAGGCTTTCCAGATGATCTTCCTGGAGCAGGAGAATGGAAACCAAAAAAGTCCACGTTCTCAAAGTCAGCTTACTGGCCTAAAAGCCATACAGACATTGTTGAAGGTAGAAGGTAGTTAGGTCCCTCTGTTAAAGATTTACAGTGCACTTTCTGAGGTTCTTTCAATGCACTTTCTCAAGGTACAAATTACTGTTTCATATAGGGACTATGGAGTCTGTTAAATGTTTAATGTGATGACGGAAAGATGGACTGTCAAAAGTGAGAAACGTGACGTGGGAAAATATTTTGCTCTGAATCTATATCAGTAGAAACACAAAGAACTTCACGGTAGCTAGGTTTCTTCGAGATTGCCCATTTGCAAAAGGATCTGTTTTGTGAGTCTTGTGTTTTAAAGTCTGAGAAGCACGTTATGTTATTGCTGAGGAACAAAAATAAATGTATGAAAATATTCTGTACAAGTATTCTTTTATGGAAAAAGTCCTTACGAAAGTGTTCAGTAATTTAAAATGTTTTGAAATTGAAATGAAAGTAAACATCGGTTCGTTAGGTTGAGACTGACAGATGTCCATTTAATATTATGGGCAAACCGTTGCCACAGCATGCATTTATCTGGCGATGTATTGAGTGATAAGGTAAAATTTGGAGCATGTTCTGAAATCAGAGAATAAAGCCCGTTCAACTTGACCTAAGCTTTCCTTAGCACCACAATTGTCTAATGTACACAGTTGTTTAATCTGGTGAGGTGTGTGTGTATATATTTATTTATTTTATATTGACCCTGTCGGTTTTACTATCAAATGGCCAAAATGTCAGCTTTATGTAATGTAATAACTAGATTTCCATATTTGATTAATACATTCTACTAACATTCCGTTGACAAGTACCAGTGGTTAAATAGTAAATAATTAACTATTTGCATTTATACTTTCAGTAGAAATACTCAGTTGCTAATTAGAAAATTTGAGTACATGTAACTTAAAAATAAACTAACAAATTTGTAAAAACAAAGTAGATCCCACTTGAAATTTGGAACATGGAAATTAAAAAATTAAGTTGAATTCAATAAAAAAAATACACATTTAGAACTCTTAAAGTTATGTAGATCACACACACAAAAAATGACTAAAGAAATACTAAAATTAAGTTTACTTTATGTGTAAACATTCTTTCAACAGATAGAAAAATTAAGTAGTTTTTACAAAGACTAATCTTGTTTGATCTACATAATACATTTATGCAAAAAAATTCATCAAATGTTTTAAGTAAATCGAGCAGAAAATTTTTATCAGTGTGCACCACAACTCTCAGGACCAACAAGTGGACACTAACATGACTACTGTGAAAAAAGGCCAGCAGAGGTTTGTGTACTTCCTTCGCCACCTGAGGAGGTTCAAAACTGCACGGAGTGCTGTGAACTACTCTGCTATCATTGAATCCATTCTCTGCACTTCAATAACTGTCTGGTTACCAAAATCTGAAAGCTACCAAATCTGACCTCAGAATACTACAGAGGGTAGTCCGGACTGCTGAACGAATCACTGGTACAACCCTCCCTTCTCTCAAAGAACTGTACTCATCCAGAGTGAGCAAAAAGGCTAGAAAATCACTCTGGACCCCTCACTTCCAGCACACTCCCTCTTTGAACTGTTCCATCTGGTCGACGCTACAAAGCTCTGAGCACCAGAACGGCCAGACACAGGAAAAGTTTCTTCCCTCAGGCAATCCATCTCACGAACACTTAACAATAACCATGGAACACACACTATTAATTCACTCATACACTTATTTATCTAACACACACACTTAGTCTACACCTCAAATTTGCACATAAGATACAGTACCTGTACATACAAAACTGTGTATTGTAATATACCTGCACATACACATTGTAATTTATATATTGTTATTCCTGATTACTTGTTCTATTTTTGTTATTCTTCTTTTATTATCTGTGTTTTTGTTCTGTCGCTGTCATTCTGTTGCACTGCGGAAGCTTCTGTATGAAACAAATTCCCCCCTTTTTTTCGTATGTGAAAAACATACTTGGCAATAAAAGCTCATTCTAGAGTCTGATTCTATGGACGAGGACGCTTGTGAAGCTATCTCTAGGGCTGGGGTGACATTGACGTGAAGGCTTCGGCCATGCAATCAAGCCACTCAAGGAATACATCTCGCTTTAATGGTGGCAAAGCGGCAGTAGTCAAGCGTTGCGCCTGCACACAAGTGGTCGTGTTGCAGGGTGACCAGGCTGATTTGCTGAGGACTTGACAGTGTCAGGGCGCCCCTGAAGTGGTATGCTGAGTGCGCCGCCACCACAGATCAAAGGGTGGGTGTGATTCCCAAGGACATCCTCAAAGAGGTAGGGGTCACGAGGAGACACGAGTCGAGAAGAAGAAAGGGATATAATGGAATAATACAGCGCAGATGTGGCTCTGCTTATCTGGAGCTGATTAGTCGTAACGGTTTTGCCTTTCGGAATTGTTCGCACATCCTTGAGGTGGTAGCGAAAATCAAGGAGGCGAAGGCCACGCTCAGGGCCCCTACAAGATGGTGTTGCTGTTGGAGGTGAACCGGCTTCGCTCCCGCATGCGGCTGCCCAGCGTGCCTGAAAGACAGGGCCAGCGGGTTGTGGGAACGAATCAGGCCCTCCTCCTAAGAGAAGTTATGGTAACATGAGGAGCACGAGTCGAAGAAAACTGAAAATGAAAGGGGAGATAAGGGAAGTAATGCATGCTGCAGACGGGTGTTCGTGCGTATTCTGGAGCTTGATAGGGGTCATAATAGCATTCCCAACACTGGTACCGATCCGCTTTTGGATCGTACGGTAATAACATCTCAGACCCTCCTTGTACTTTCTTTGGGTGAGGCTACAGTACTGCAATAGATGGTGATGGCAGACAGTCGGACATGTAACCACGAATCGGTTGCGGGGGAGACAAGACTGTTCGGCTTCTTGCGGCTTATGATTCTTTGTATATACGCCATGTCTCCTAGGCTTTGACGTCGGAAGACGGTGCTGACGGTGAACGGTGTTTAAAGCGGCAACACCGGTGTTAAGTCACTTGCCCACCGCGTCACCGACTCCCACCGTCGTTTTGATTTTTTATATAAATAAATATAAATTAGTTCAGTAAAAGAACAGACACTAAAATTAAAATCTGAACGCGGCTGCTCAATGCAGAGTGCCGAACGACAGTCGCATCACAGATAAGATTTAATTTATCTAGTGAGGAGAGTGAGTCGAGCTGACTGACAAGAAGAGTGGGGTGAGACAGACGAGACTATCGCGGATGATTTAGTTTCGAAATGCAAAAAAAAGCCTGTTTGGCAATATTTGGGATTTTGAAAAACCTGTTGACTTTTGCCATTTATCTAAAGTGATTTTGGAAGTTTCTTTTTAAACATTCGTTTCTTATTTAATTGGTTACACATTGTTTGCTGTTTTTTACTTTATTTAAACTTTGTGTAATTATTTTATTTTATTTGAAATGTCAAGGTATGAAGTGCCCTCCCCCCCCGCTGTCGTACTCGTTTTGCTAATAAACGTTCTACGTTTCTTATTTATTTGTTTATATATTATACATGTTTACTTATTTTCAGTTTTGTATACCTATTTAAACATTATGCAAGTTATTTGTTATTTTATATAGGCTAGCTGCCCTATAGTAGGGGATTTTTAGTTGTTTGTTAAATAAAAGTTCTTGTTTTAATATATATATGCTAAAGTGAGTTTGAGTGTAATTTATGGTTGTGGCATTCAAGCAATGATGCCGAAAATTGCCGCTTAATTCGAAAGTGAAAAGTAAAAGGCTTTAAGCATTAAAAAGCGAGGAAAGCGAGGGAAAAGAAGCAGGAAAATTCAAACGAAAATAAAAATGAAACAATTCCTTTCCTGAATTGGCCGCTATTGACTGAAAGTTATAATGCACACACTGCTTTTTACAAGATATCGACCACAAAATTCTTTTGAATAGACTAGAAAATTTTGTTGGCATTAGTGGAATTGCATTAGCATGGTTCAAATCGTACTTATGACCACCATCAATTCATAGCAGTGAATGAAGAATTATCATATCATTCACAAGTGCAGTATGGAGTACCACAAGGCTCAGTAATAGGACCATTACTCTTCACGCTTTACATGTTACCCATGGGAGATATCATCAGGAAACACGGTGTTGGCTTTCACTGTTATGCTGATGATACTCAGATACTCAGCGGCTCTGCGAAACATACCAATTTGAAAAACTAACAGAATGCATAGTCGATATAAAAAACTGGATGACGAGTAATTTCTTACTGCTAAATACTGAAAAAACAGGTGTTAATTATAGGACCTAAAAACTCTGCATGTAATAACCTAGAACACTAACACTTGATGTCTGCTCTGTCAATTCTTCGTCATCAGTTATGAACCTAGGTGTGCTATTTGATAGCAAGCTTTCGTTAGAAAGCCACGCTTTCTAGCATTTTAAAACTGCATTTTTCCATCTCAAAAAAATGTCTAAATTACGACCTATGCTCTCAATATCAAATGCATAAATTTTAATTCATGCGTTCATAACCTCAAGGTTAGTTTATTGTAATGCTTTATTGGGTGGTTGTTCTGCACTCTTAATAAACAAACTCCAGCTGGTCCAAAATGCAGCAGCTAAAGTTCTTACTAGAACCAGGAAGTATGACCATATTAGCCCAGTTCTGTCAACACTGCACATCTATTAAACATCGTATAGATTTTAAAATCTTGCTAATTACTTATAAAGCCCTGATTGGTTTAGCACCTCAGTATTTGAACAAACTCTTATTACATTATAGTCCTCCACGTCCACTACATTCTCAAAACTCTGGCAATTTGATAAAACATAGAATATCAAAATCAACTGCGGACGGAAGATCCTTTTCCTATTTAGCGCCCAAACTCTGGAATAACCTACCTAACATTGTTTGGGAGGCAGACACACATGTCAGTTTAAATCTAGATTAAAGGACCATCTCTTTAACCTGGCTTACACATAACAAACTAAAAAATTTCTACTATTCAAATCCATTAAAGGATTTTTAAGCTGCATTAATTAGGACAACCGAACCGGGAACACTTCCCATAACACCAAATGTACTCGTTACGTAAGAAGAATGGCATCTACGCTATATTAGTCTGTTTCTCTCTTATTCCAAGATCACCGTAGCCACCAGATCCAGAACGTATCCAGGATCAGAGTCACGGCAGCCCCAGATCCAATACGTATTCAGAACAGCATGGGTTTTTTTTTTTTTGGGGGGGGATCAGCACCTAGAAAGGACCTATACAGCCCTGAAAGGACAGCGGAGGACCAGGACAACTACGATGGCCCCAGCACAGATCACCTGTAAAGATCTTGTCGCAGACGAACACAGGGACAAAGACCACAGGAACCAGTATGAGTCCTCTGCCACAAGGTGACTTTGCTGCAGCTGAAAATGAAATTGCTGGTTGTTCACGCCAGAGGAGAACTGGCCCCCGGCTGGAGAACTGGCCCCCTGACTGAGCATGGTTTCTCCCAAGGTTTTTTCTCCATTCTGTCACCGAGGGAGTTTTGGTTCCTTGCCAGATATATCGTTGACTTGATTGCACAGATACAATTTAAACTGAACTGAGCTGAATGATAACATCACTGAATAAAAAGAAGGTTTTAAATTGGCATTTGAGCATTATTGACACACTTTCCTAATTAAGGCTGTTCAGTTGCTTTGACACGATCTGTATTGTATAAAGCGCTATATAATTAAAGGTGACTTGACTTGACTTGACACGTCGATTAACCGGTGGGAATATTTCCTCACCGTCACAACCCTAGTGCTCCCTCAATACCACGACTGAGGTGAGATCATGGAGCAGGCACTGATACCACCAGACTTGGATGAATTACAGAGCACAATGCCGAGCTGGGCTGGACCAGTGATGAAAATAACCTCTGATGGTCTGGTACCAGGTTTATATGAGTGTATGTTTTACTTTGGTACGTGCATGTTAGGCTTCCTCTCATTTAAGAGTCATTCTGCTGAAGCCTCCGCTCTTCAGAGCTCCGTCTTTGGCAGTTATATGAGTTTGTAGGCTCTTTCTTTTTTGAGCCTCACTAACTGTCTCTGGCGTTGAATGTAGCCAGGTCTTCTCTCATTTTAGAGAGTCGTTATGATGAGACCTCCACTCTTAACAGCTCCCTAACTAGGGTTTAGGGTTGTTAGGCTTCCTCCTATTTAAGAGACTCATTCGACTGGAGCCTCTGCTCCGCAGAGCTCCGCTTAACAGTGACATTGTATATAGGCTCTCTATTAAGCCTCGCTGATGGTTATGGGCGTTGAGTGTAATCAGGTTTCCTCTCGTTTTAGATAGTCGTTATGCTGAGACCTCCACTCTTTAGACTTCCCCAACTAGGATTGAGTGTTGTTTGGCTTCCTCTCGTTTAAGAGAGTCATACTGCATGAAGCACTCACTCTTCCCAAAGCTGCGTTAGGCACACAGTGTATTAGTTTGTAGGATCTTCCTTTGCTGTGCCTCATCACAAACGCCCTCTCGCCCGCACGTGAGTATAGCCAGGTCTAATCTTCGTTTAGACGTTAGGCTCATTATGCATCAGACCTCCAGTCTTAAGAGTCCCCTACTAGGATGAGCTGTTTTTAGGCTTTTCCTTCACTTGCCGAGAGTCATCCTGCTCGAAGACTCTCCACTCCTCCAGAGCTTCCGCTCCCCTGAGGCCAGTTATTCATTACCGTCTGTTTAGTAGGATGCCCTAGATAAGGATTTTTTCTGGCTTTTCGCACTGAGTTGAGCGTCATCCTTGAAGCATAGCCACTAATCGCCCGGTTTTATAAACATTAACATCAGTATAAACTAGCCTTAATTGCATTTTAACATAGCTAATAAGACGCTCAAGCACACGCATCAATGCTGCCCACACGTCTGCCCGCAGAAGTAGGAACGAGCCGATATTGATTCACTGAATGTGGCAGGGTTACAAACAGTAATTGAGACTGCCATTAACAGTTTAATAATTTGATAAACTAGTGTGCTTTCTTGTTTCCGCCGCATATTAGATCATACAGTCGGTCGACATGCCTCCGCTGTACCCTGGTGGCACCTCTGCGATCGATTCTGTTAATACGGCATTACATCATCTGCGAATAAGCTTCCTTCCGTTGGACTTGGTGTATCTACTTTTTTAAAGGGGTCATATGTTGCGATTTCAAGTTTTCTTTTCTCTTCGGAGTGTTACAAGCTCTTGGTGCAAAAAAAAGATCTGTAAAGTTGCAAAGAATAAAGTATCAAATCCAAAGAGATATTCTTTATAAAAAGTTGAGATTCAACCCCCCACGCTTACCTAAAACGGCTCGTTTAAACACGCCACAACATGTCTACTTCACTGTGTGGGAAGGTTTGCATAACACCCGCCCAAATGTTCACG
>JADLZN010001689.1:0-56757 GCA_018155175.1 Sinocyclocheilus anophthalmus
AAGGGAGACCAATTTATATGACAGATTTTAATGTGATAGGCCTTTTGATTTCATATGCCTAACATTGCTAGCAAGTATGTGGATAATGGATCCAATGCTAACAAGTTCTATGCCTAGCGACTCAGTGTATTTGTGAGGGGGCTATTAAGCAGTTTTTTGCCTTTTTTTTAGCCCAATTAATCCCAATATATGTTTAATCTTAGAAAGCCTTATTCTTATCACGAGGCACAACTAGAGGAGCCCACATATATGCCCTAAGCAGATCAATGAATAGCATGATGAGCCCCCCAGTGCTTACCAAGAGTATGGCCCCACACCTTAGTTACTACTACAATAACAGTAAGGGCCTATTGTCCCAGACAGAAAAAAATACTGTAACTACATCGCAGTGCTTTCCTCCCCACAATTGTCAGCAGTTTTGATTTTTTGCAGTGGACTTACAATGCTTCAACTGATGCAGCCTAGTGAACAGGTATATGCAATGCTATCCCCTTTTTTTAATAGTACCAGAGCCAGGCCGCAGAGATTCTTTCCAACATGCGGCCAGCGATTGCCCGAGGACTGAACTGGGGAGCACGCCGCCTGCATAGAGTGCGATAGGACAGCACACACCCCCATCCCCTCACAACGATGACGAGGCATAATACATACAGTCTAGGAATAATACACAACACACACATCAAAGTGCATATCCGTGCAAGCGCAAGCGATCGAATTACTCGATTTCGGCCCCAAGCCGGAATATCTGTGCATCTTATTTCATTTTTCGATTTTATTTCGTTATATATTGGCTGTTGTGATCCGGCCTATAGAAATGCGATATTAATATTAATAGATGCTTCTATTTTTGTAACATTTTTAGCACATTTAAAAATGTTTAAAGACAAAGGAGTTTTTTTACAATGGAGCCGCCCTGCTCTCGACAGACCCGGCTTGCGGACCGGCAAACCACCATCCACGCCTTACTTAGAAGTTATACCTGACCGAGCTGAGGGCCTTGCACTGGAAGTGACGTCTCAGCCGTGCGATCTAGCCAGCTGTAGGTGCCCAACCTGCACTGCCAGCACCCCTGAGAGCAGAGAAACACAGCGAAACCGAAATATTTGTGCCCCCAAATAATAACTATTAAATGAGCACGCAGATAAATAACGTGTTAACATTTCGTTTCGCTCTCGTTTTGGTCTTGTCAACGAATGCCAAGCAGACATTTTATTGCATAGTTTTTATTTTGTCAGTATAGCCACATTCGTCGCGATTTATCTATTCGATCCAACGATAATAGCCATTATAAATTAATTTATCGTACATTCGTCACCAATGCACCAGCATTTTCTTGTCACGTGATAAGCGTTCGAGTGTTTTTATGTTCGTTGTCTCTAGCGCTACTTGATATACTTCTAAAAGCATCTAATTTTTCCACGCTTGCACGCACATGAAGCTAACAATACTTCTGACCTCAAGCTGATAATCAAACTGCGACACCTCACACAGCCTCAATGAAGAAACATCAACCCCACTAGAATTAAACAACCGTCAACATTGAGATTAGTGCACGCCCTGAAAACCAGGCCGATATCCCTCACGTTGTCAATTACTGATTGGAAGAACGGCCAGTACTAGATGAGATGCTTGTGCATTCATTGTAAACTTTGGTTTCATGCCGCCCTAACTATCGGAGCTTTGTCCTCCACCCCCCAGATGCTGGATTACATGCCCTCTTAGACTATAACGTGTCAATGCCACGTCCAGACTGCTCATGTTAATAGATCGGTAAAATGCTGACTTATTTTTTAATCTTAGCGACCAATATAAATATACACAGCCCCCGTATGGAATTAAAACAGCAGTTCACTTATCTTAGAATGTGGGGATTTTCAGATGTATCTGAAACACGCCATGCAAGCAGTTAGATAGTGCACGAGGCAGCGAGGCTAATTTGCCTTCTGAGCTCTTTTTTTCTAGAGGCAGACCCTGAAAAATGCCTGAAATAATACTGAATAGAGCCCTCTTATAAAGACGAATTCCGTGCTAGCGGAGCGGTTGTCGTAATTGCCTATAGCCGTATATGTTGCACAGTTGCCCAGAATGCAGCACCCAGGTTGAAGCCGCCTGATAAGAACAAAAGCGCTTATGAAGCAAGAAACACTTGCTAAACCTAAAAGTAGATTCCATATACTCGCCGTAATGGGCGTCCATTCGGTTTGCGTGCCTTGATAGTCCAGCCCTGTAGCTTTAGATTAAGAGCGCTGACCGCTGACATTGCAGCAATGCATTTCGTGTCTATATTTGCTAAAGTGTAGCGAGCATTAGTTTAAACCATACTGACAGATAAAGGAGCGGGCTTGAATTAGAGCACCTCCGATTTATGATGTTGAAAATTTGAGTTTTTATGTATTTCATGCTTAATGGTATTGGTGTAAGGTTAATCTGATTTTAGCGAAGAAACCCTAATTTCAGTATTAAAGCATTAATCTTGCTACCTGACGAGAGGAACTCAGCTCCCCCCCCCCCTAGTGCAGCCACATTGTCCAAACTGCACCATAATGTATTCACATCACGGGCTTTAGTGCCAAGCAATCACAAAATGGCCAGTATTGCTTTAAATTGTTACTCTAACGAAGCAATCATACATCAGTACCAACGCATTATAATCAGAGGTAGATTTTAATGGATGATGACTTACTCTTCTAGAGCCCAATAAGGCCGTGTGAAATTTGACACCTCTGCGTCACTAGAGGGGGGAGAGGGGGGTCTTCACATCCGGGAATTTACTGCTGGGTGTTTTGGAATCTGTAGTTTTTGGAATGTTTTGAAGGCGAGTTTCCCTCACGGAAAGGGTACTGCACATGCGGCTCGGATAATATCAATCTATGATAATCATATTACAAGTTATATATGGTGAAGAACATTCAGCGGCGCCATGGAGAGGAATGAACGCGCGTCTGGTAAGGCTTTATGTGCGTGTTTGCATGTTTTTGACATTTGAAACATTGTTTTGAAACGTGATAGCACAGCTAGCAATCTGATAAACTGTTTATTGACAGTACAGTGCACGATGCATTTCAGTAAATATACAGTAAATATACATGGATTATTACAGTGCTGTGTGGATGAACTGATATGTGTTTGTTTGACACTCTGAATGCTACAGATAGCTGCCGGATAGCAAATTAGCTCCGCTCTGGACCAGGGATGATGCAATGTTGTCATGGAGAGATGCTCTGGATACAGGAGTGAGCTGATGAGGTGAGAGGATGCTGTGAATCAGTATTCCAATACAGAATGCATATAAATGGAATGATATAAAGCTGGAGGATATGGATTCTATTTTAGATTGTGATAGACCAGATATATTCTATAATGTAGACAGTCTTGTGCATCCTAAAATAATTCAACTGATTGTAGAATAACACAAAATGTGAAATTTGGTCCAATTCGCTTGTGCCATTTTGTATATTACTACTTAGAAAAACATAAAAATTAAACATAATTCAATTAATAATCAATTAAAGTGCTTATGGCACAGAGTAAAATAGGATTGTGGGGTTCATTTACAATCACTCTCTGGGGCCAGAGTTGTCTATCATGTTGTCCACACGGAGGAAGTCAGAGTCCTGCATACGGGCGAGTACACGCAGGTGAATCGCAAATATTTGATTTAACGGGCGGAATAATATTTATGGTAGGGTGTGATGCGGGTGCGGGCCGGACGGTGACAAGCACGGGCGGGTTGCGGGTCCAATAACCAAGACTATTTAGACTCTGTCCAGTACACGTTGAGCAATGTAGCCAATCGCGCTGCCACTAATTGAAAGCTGTAGTGATTATATTCAAGGGACCGCTCTTTGCTTGCTTTCTGTATTTAATCTATTCACAATCTGAATAAAAGTTTTAATGAATGAGTTTTGTCTACCTCATGCAGGAGATTTAATGCAGTTGTGGTTCGGGTCCCAGTTTTTATGTCAAATGGGTTAGGTATGGGATTAAATTTGTGTTGCTGTCAGATAACGTGTCGGGTGTTCTGTTAATTACTGCGATTGTGGGAAGATAATTTCTCCAGCCAGGAAAGGTGAACGAAAATGCCCCTCTGTGATGTTACCACAAGGCATCACTTACTTACAGATCTCAGGCTTCTGGAAGGAATGTAGACTCCTAAGAGTGAGTGGAAGTAGGCGGGTGCTGAGCCTGTGGCTGTTCTGTATGCAAACATCAATGTCTTGAACTTGATGCGAGCTGCAACCGGTAGCCAGTGCAGGGAGATAAAGAGAGGTGTGAAGTGGGCCCTTTTGGGCTCGTGGAAGAGTAGTCGTGCTGCTGCATTCTGAAAAATGTCGTTTTTTTTTTCGCGTTTGATTGTGCATGATGGAAGTCCAGCTAGAAGAGCATTGCAATAGTCCAGCCTAGAAATGACAAGGGCCTGGGCAAGAAGTTGTGCAGCATGCTCTGTTTGGAAGGGCCTGATCCTCCTGATGTTGTGCAATGCAAACCTGCATGATCGAGCTGTCTTTACAATATGGTCCTTGAAGGTCAGCTGGTCACCAAAGAATAATTTTTGATGAACCTAGCAGGATGATGAAATCATGCTGTAGAGTCAGAGTGGCAGGGGAAACGAGAAGCTCAGTCTTTGCCAGGTTGAGCTGCAGGTGATGTTCCTTCATCCATGCTGAGATGTTTGCCAGGCAGCCTGAGATCCATGCAGCTACTATTGGATTATCTGGTTGAAATGCTTGATAGAGCTGTGTGTCATCAGCATAGCAATGGTAGGAGAAATCATGTGCTTGTATAATGGGTCCCAGTGATGTAGTGTATATGGTGAAGAGGAGGGGTCCAAGACCTGATCCCTCAGGAACCCCATTGACCAGTTGATGTTCTCTGGATACCTCTCCTCCCCAAGAAACCCTGAAACACCTACCTGCGAAATAAGATTCAAACCAGTGCAGTGCCGATCCGGTGATGGCAGACAGGATAATCTGATGATTCACAGTGTCAAAAATGGCAGCTAGATCCAGCAGAATAAGAACTGATTATTTGGAATCAGATTTCGCTATCTGTAGGGCTACACTGACCGACAGCAAAGCAATCTCAGTTGAATGGCCGCTGCTGAAACCTGATTGGTTAACGTTCAGTTGGTCATTCTGTGAAAGAAATAATGTAACTGTGTCTATAAAGGTGTGAACCAAATGGTCCATTCCATTAGAATAACAAAGGAACAGCATTCCTCAGGAACGTCTTGTAGATTGCAGGATCTCCAGCGGGAAGGTCCTAACAGTATTGTTTCTAGCCCTTTTGTCTTCAGGTATACAATGATGTCCCACAGACAGAACTTTGGGAGAAGCTAGGATTCATACAAGGGTAAAATAGTTTGAAGGAAGACATGCTAGGATCGCTACTGAAGAAACTTCCTACTCTCAAAGGTACCATCTTCAATCAATTCTTCTCCCCACAAATATTTTGGTCAAGCCTACTTAATTCTTTGTATTTGAGAAATCTAGTACATTGGTGAGCCACCCAAAAGACTGCTCAGCAAAAATACAGTAAAGATGATGATACATGGGGCAACTTTTTAGGTTAGAAGGGGTATTATGCACTGGCCTGTCTAGGAAGATATTGTCTTGACAAGAAGTTAAAGTGGATCATAAAGTGTCATTTGCTGTATTTACATCCAGAGATGAGAAATGGGTGGGTGAGGGAAGAGAGGACGACACTACAGAGGAAAGATGGAAGGGTGAAAGGAAGCATAGGTTTTGCCTATAAGTAACTGGTAGAGGAATTGGTGGCACACAGGTAGTAATATGTAGATTAAATGTAATAAAGAAATGGTCAGAAATGTGCAGAAAATGTTTTACCAAAACGTTATCTTTGAAACAGCTACATGTGTAAATTAGGTCAAGCTGGTTGCCTGATTTGTGAGTGCTTGTGGTGGTAAGGCATTTAAGATCGAATGAAGCTAGGAGTGGAAGTGGAAGTCTGCAGTGTAAGGCTTCTCCAGATGGATTTCGAAGTCACCAAATACTACAAGTGGACTGCCATCCACAGAGAATGAGGACAGTAGCCCATACAGCTCCTCTATAAAGGTGCCCAGTTGACTAGGGAGGCGATAAATCATTACAATATGGAGTTTAACAGGAGCTGTTACCATAATAGCATGAAACTCAAAATAATTTGTATTGCATAGGGAACAGTGGGTTGAGTATTTCCAATTATTAGAAATGAGAAGACCAGTACCCTTCCAACCTGACGGGGGGTGGGAGAGAAAGGGAAGTTGTTAGAGAGCAGCAGGAGTTGCGGAGTCTTCTGGATGAATCCAAGTCTCAGTCAAGCCCAAGATACTAATAGTAGACTGAGAAGCAATGACCAGAATGAAGTTTGTTGACAGATGACTGACAATTCCAGAGACCCACAGAAAATGACAGAGGTGCAGCAGAAGAGGTGCAGATAGGACGCAGCTTAGCAAGATTGCGTTGCCGTCTGTGTTTGATGTTAGAGCATTGTTGAGAGAGAACAAGAATGTACTGGACATACATTTATACATACTACCACCTACCTGACTCTGCCTGAGAGGAAAGGAAACATACACTTACTTGAGATTATATTTTTTTGTATATCTCTGAAATTAATGATTGTATTCTTGAAAATAATCTTTTAAAATATTAGTTAAGCTGGTGTGTGGCAGGCACTCTGTCGCAATATGGCTGCATCCAGGTGGATGCTGCACATTGGTGGTGGTTGAGGAGATTCATGTAAAGCGCTTTGAGTACCCAGAAAAGCACTATATAAATGTAACAAATTAATAATGAATTAATTAAAGCAATCTTTTATTGTACTATTGAATAAAATGTTAGTTAATTATCAAAGAAAGAAAGAAATTAATAGCTATAATATGGACTTTTGTAAATGCTGTGATACTATAATGCTCAGATACTGTTATTTCCTACTCACATTGCTGATTTCACCATTAACTCTTCATCTGAACAGTTTATGTTTTTGTATATCATACACCCATAATAATGTATACATGCTATGGTATCATTGTAATCCTTGACCATCAAAACATAGGGGTAGACATCACCTTTTCTGTGTTATGTTTGGTTCAGGAGATATGACACAAAATACATCATTTGGTTATGGCGGAAAGTAAATGCGGCGCAGTACTGGCAACCACGAGGTGTTTTTGCGAGGGCTCCATTTTGAAAATGTTCAGGGGTGAGGCTTCTAACCTGTCCCTAGTACCAAGTTTCATGCTTTTATGAAAAAGTGAACATATCACCTCAAATTTTGCACATATCACCTTAAATTGGACCAGTGCAGGCTTATGCGGACATTAAAGTTGGACCTAGCCAGCAAACAATCAGGTTCAAAATAGATTTGGGTGTGGAAATCAATGCTGGACCAAATAACACCTTTAATGCGTTATTTATAAGCGTGCCCATAGCGCCACCTGCCCAATCTATCACAGCCTATGGAGGCAATGCATTGGAAGTCCGAGGCACCTGCATGCTAGAATGTGAGCATAACAATCGCTCAGCAATGCTAGAGTTCCACATTGTCAAGGCCAAAACACCACCCATCTTAGGTTTAGGTGCCAGCTTAGACTTAAACCTCATTAAACTAGTAATGGGAGTACCCATAGGAAAGAACAATCAAAAGTGAGATCTCTTTAACATCAAATAGTCGGCGGACCGACATTGAGTACTTTAGATCGAATTTAGATTTTTGCCTTGGTCTCATGCTTCTCAATCTTGTCTCCAGAGACAAAAACTCTAACACTTTCACATTTGTCTCCTTTAAAGCTTTAGAAGCGATCTCAACAAAATTACACACTGTGGATCATATATTTCTTAGCTAGAGACTCTGTGTATCTCCACATTTGTCTCCTTTAAAGCTTTAGAAGAGATCTCAACAAAATCATACACTGTGCTCAGATATTTCTTAGCTAGAGACTCTGGATTTCCCACATTTGTCTCCTTTAAGGCTTTATAGACGAGATCTCAACAAAAATCACACACTGTGACTCAGATTTTTCTCAGGGTTAGCTAGAGATCTGGATCTCTCAACTTTTGTACTCCTTTAAAAGTTTAGAGCAGATTTTCAACAACATAACCACACCTGTGCTCAGATACTTCTATCGAAGTCAACAAGACTTGGTGTTCATATTGTCTCCTTAAAGTTTAGGAAGAGATCTCATCAACATACCACACGTGCCGCTCAGATATTTCTCAGTCCCAAAAAGAATCTGGTTAGGTGACTTAATGGTCTCCTCCAATGTTTCAAACAAGCTCTCAACAGCATCACACACTGTGCTCAGATTTTTCTCCTTAGCTAGAGAGACTGGATCTCTCAGCATTGTCTCCTTTTAAGACTTGTTGAAGAGATCTCAACAAAAAATAAAACACTATGCCTCAAAGATTTCCTATCCTTAGTGATAGAGCCTGGAATCCTCACATTTTGTCTCTCTAAAGTTAGAAGAGGATCAACCAACATCACACCCAATGTGCTTAGATTTTTCTCTTTAGACCAATCATCCAGGGGTTCTAAATAATGTAAAGCTTTAGAAGAGAAAAACAACCCCTTACAAAGTGTGCATTCAAGTGATACGTACTAAATAACGGAGGAGGGGATCTAATTCAAGTTAAAGGCTAATATGAGAGAGAAATTATGCAGTAATAAGGATAATGTTACTTTTTATAAAAAAAAATTTATGTACTTAGGCACATAATTTGTTGTTGGACATACATAGTAAGTACCAGAGCCTTACTAAAAAACTGATCTATTAGAGAATGTAACCCTGGAGCGTCTTTGCTGCAAGGACCTAAATCTTGATTATAATTGAACTTAATTTGATTATTCCATAATATAGATAGCAGACAGGTTTGAGTTATTAAGGCATTTTGACGTAGTGCACACTAAAGTTATTGAGAGCACTTCGGAATTTGAGGAGACACAGGTAGGAGCGCCTCCCGAGTCTTCAGTGTAGGAGAAAAATCTGAGCACAGTGTGTGATGTTGTTGAGAGCTCTTCTAAACTTTTGAGAAGATACATGTGAGAGATCCAGCGTCTCTAGCTAAAGAGAAAAATCTGAGCACAGTGTTGATGAGATCTCTTCTAAAACTTTAAAGGAGACAAATATGAGACCACCAGCGTCTTTAGACTAGGAAAAATATCTGAGCACAGTGCGTGATGTTATTGAGATCTCTTTTAAAGCTTTAAAGGAGACCATTGTGAGAGAGTTAGAGTTTTTGTCTCAGGAGACAAGTTTGAGAAGCAGGAGACTCAAGAAAAAAATCTCAATTCAATCTTAAAGTAAACTAATTTCTGTCTAGGAAAAATATTTGAAATGTTAAAGAGATCTCTTTTTTATTTTATTTTTCTTTCATCTGGTTAGCTTCAATGTCATTTATCCACACCATTTCAATCAAAGACAATACATGCATTGTCATATTTGAAGTTGTGTTATGTAGACAGTGTGTTATTGCACAATGATTTAACAGAGGAAACCATAACCTATATTTACATACATGCAAAAATGGGCTGTACAAGACAATATTTTAATGCTCAAAAACACTGATACACTGGCTAGTGAGTTACATGTGTTACACCCAAAGGCATTGCTTTTATACTAAACATCTTGCACTTGTAAGTACTTTCTAGTGTGTTTGGAAAATGTGGTGTATATACAATGCTGGACATTGAAGATAAATTTAACCTGTTAACCTACACCCCCCATTTTGGGACTCACAGCTGAAAATGACCTACCTAATTTTAAATGGTAACAGTTCCTGACAACAATGTGCTACACACACAATTTTGTTGTCTTTGGAAAGAAGACCCTTTGGGCATTACTATCCATCATCCAGAGCTGATAATGCTCAAAAAGATAAAAAGTTATAGACACTAAAGTGCCTTGAAAAAATTGTACCACACTTTTGTTTCATATAAAAATACATTAAATCAGTCCTGGTGCAATCCAGAAAAGTAATGGGTTGAAAGTCACATGTCTCATGAGTTTCTATTTCAAATTTGAAGAAGAGATCCCTGCAACCATTTTTCTGAGACTATGCAATTTTCAACACTCTCTGTTAATTCCCATAATTTCCAAGCCCCAATAACCAAAATCTTAATTTTCTTGTTTGATATTTGCTCTGCTAAACATTAAGCATGTCTTCACAACCGCAAAAGAAAATAGATAAAAAAGATAATATGGATTCGGTTGTGTGTCCTAGGATTCACGCCTGAGAGCAAGGATACGCACAGGTTGGGCCTTTGTTGCTAATTCGAGCAAACTCAACCGACAACAGCGTAATTCTCTTGGCTATAAACAGTCTGAAGAGTGATTTTTTTGTCTCAATACAAGGAGGTTCTGGCAGCAGTGAAAGAAGTTAGAGAGGATTTCTCTTCCTTTGCTGAAAGACTTACCGAAGCTGAGAGCCGAATCGGCCAGGCCGAAGACCACATTAGCGGCCTTCAAGGAAGGATTTCCAAACTTGAAAAAACCACATCGGACCTTGCCTCTGCTCTTGACTTGGCCGAATGTAGAAGCCGGCGCTCTAATATTCGCATTCTGGGTCTTCCAAACAGAGTTGAGGCAAATAATCCTGTTTCGTTTTTGGAAAACTGGCTCCCTCAGTTTCTGGGTGCGGACTCTTTCCTGGCGCCGGTGATCATTGAACGGGCACACAGGTTACCCAGTGGCATTCAAGCTTGGAACACATCGTCAAGGCCAAAGACAAAGATACTGAAATTTCTTAAATATGCCGACAAAGTCAGAGTGCTAAGAGCAGCTCGGGAAAGAGGTACAGTGATGTTCCAGAATCACCACATTATATTATTTTCTGGATCTATCGCCTGAGGTGTTGAAACAACGAAGGCGATTTGACGACGTGAAACGAGAACTTCGGAGGAGGACAATTTTGCGGGACGTGATATGGGATGATTTTCCCCGGCACGCTTCTGGTCATCAACGGAGACCGACATCATTTCTTCAACTCCCCTGAAGAGCTCAACAAATTAATCGCGGGCTTGCAAAAGGATGCTGGGGAAGCAGAGCATCACGTCATGGAGTAGTCTGGGGACGCTAAAGTTTTTTGGTTCTTTAAGTTTTCAAAGTACTCTTTAAACGTACTACCATGTAAGCCGGTAAGGTTGGTCATTTTGGATTTCATAGTCCCCCACAAAGGGCTGGCCTGATTAAAATAAAGAATGTTAAACGGAGCTGTTAGGCTTTATGTAAATTTATTTCCTATGTTTAAAAAAAAAAAAACAAAAAAAAAAAAGAAAATGGCATAACATTTAGATATATGAGAGCAGGCACTGTTTTTTTTTTTTTAATGTTTTGGGCTACAGTTTTTATTTTGTCTCTTAATTCAGCAATCTCTTAGCGTTCCTATTAAAGGACCGTTAGAGTATGTAACTAGGGTTCTAGTCATCGAAGGGATGTTCGCCATGCACTTTTGCAGTGTTAGTGCATGTGCTGGGGGCTTATTTTGCGTTATAATGGTTCTGATGTTGGCTTATGTTTTTTTTTTTTACCCTACTATATTATATGTATGTATACTTGCACATTTCAACTTACTGGTACCTTTTTGCTCGACCCAAACTTGGTAGAGGGCTTTCAGTGGATCAGGTCACTATAATATTTGAACTAGTAAAAATGTGTAGATTACTTAAATTTAGTTTAAAATTACAATGGATTCTAGTTTTACACTAACCTTGTGGAATGCTCGGGGGCTTTGCAATCTAATTAAATTAAAACAAGTGATGAATAGGGTAAACTATCTCCATTCTAAAATATTGTTCCTGCAAGAAACACATTTACTGTCGGATGAAGTCATTAAACTACGTAGAAGATGGCCAGGCCAGGTTATAGCAGCATCATATGGTTCACATTCAGCTGTGCTGATACATAAATCAGTACCATTTCATGTATTAAAAATTATTCGTGACCCATCCGGTAGATATGTTATTATTACTGGTAGGATGCTCAATGAATATTGTAATCTTGTGAATGTTTATGGTCTAAATACAGATGAGCCAACATTTTTTCATAATCTCTTCTTAATTTTGTCCTTTTGTCTTCAGGGTAATTTAATAGTTGGGGGTGATCTTAATTGTACCCTAGATGCTAATTTGAACCGTTCCACAGGTACCGACGCTTCACACTCACAGACTAGGAATATAATTAATCAATATATAAAGGATCTTAATTTAACAGATATCTGGAGGTTTCAAAATCCAACAAAGGAAGAATTTTCTTGCTACTCTTCATCTTTTCATACTTATTTCAGAATAGACTATTTTCTAATTTCAAAGGACCTGATTGATTGTATATCTAACTGTAAATATAGTAGCATTGTTTTGTCTGATCATGCATCATCACTGAAATATACTCTCAGAAATATAATTAAAAGCCCATCTATATGGCGTCTAAACATAAAATGGTTATATAATCCTGAATTTCTTGATTTTGTAGGAAACCAAAATGATTTATTTTTGGAGTGTAATACAAATCAGACCTCCGCCTCAATAAGATGGGAGGCCTTTAAGGCCTATATTAGGGGGCAAATGATCAGCTTGGCTAGTTCTAAGACAAACAGATCCACCCTTAATCATAAAATTCCAGTGTGCCGCCCGCAGTACAATTCATGCTTTGAGGGTTAAGTTCGTGACATACAACAACTAAAAAAAATAAAGGTAAACATGTCATATATCTTTGGAAAGCTGAGATTTTTGTGATTCGAATCATTTTAAGATACAATCAACACAGCAGGTACAATAAGTGTCTTTGTCAGACCACCAACAACCAAATAAACAATAACAAAACTGAAGGACCTCACCTATGAAGCCTCCTGTTAGTCCACTAATTCATAACATTCCAACAAAAATGGTGTAGTTACACTGTAAAGGGTCCAGACTATCCAATTCAGTGAAATATTTAGTCCATGACACATTTATATGTTGATAAACATCCACAGAATGTAGTAGTAGCATTTCAAATTAGCAGACGGAGTGATCAGATATTCGGCGCATCCTAAAGTAATGCTTGTTTTCTCTATAAACAGAACGAATCATTGATGCAAATGGCCGCTGACGCTCGCCCTTCTTCTTCTTCTTCTTCTTTCCAGTTTAACGGTGGTTGGCATCCAGCTTATTGGTGCATTACCGCCACCATCTGTTCCGGAGTGTGGATCAGACAACAGGGTTCACAGACTAATACACCCAAATTCCCTCCTTCTCCCCCAAGCATACAAATCCACACACTTCATCCTTATTCTACTATATAATAATAATAATAATGATTTTAACCTTCCTCAATACTCCTATAACTCTTCATACTCTATTAAAAACCCCTGTGTCCCTTAAGAAATCCATAAGAATTCTAGTCTGTGCCCTGTGTTGTGTGCTCAACAGCTCTTTTAATGTCATGTCCTGAACCTCTATCTCTCTCAACTTATTCCTCATCAACTCTCTCTGAACCTCATACCTGCTGCACCTCAAGACCACATGCTCCACTGACTCTTCTTCCTGGCAAACCTCACACAATCCAGTATCATGTTTCCCTATTAACTTGAGTGTTTTATTTAATAAACAATGTCCCAATCTTAACCTAGATATGACTGTTTCCTCTCTGCGATTTCCACTACCAATCACTGAACATTTAACATCCCTCTGGATTTGATATAAATGCCTTCCTTTCCCCTCTCTATCCCACCTCTCTTGCCACATTTGATTTATTGTCTTCCATATCACACTTTTAACCTCTGCTTTACTGATACTTACTTGCATTTCTATGTTTCCTTTTGTTAACGCCGTTTTAGCTAATTTATCTGCCATTTCATTTCCCCTTATCCCTACATGTCCTGGTACCCATAAAAATTGTATCTGCCTTCCTTGGTTATATATTCTTGTAACTGACTGCAGGACTTCAAACAGTATATCTTGCCGACTTTTTGAATAGAATGACCTTATACTTGCTAAAAATTATGATGAATCTGAACAAACCAAAAAGTTATGTTGCCCTGTCTTTTCCACCCATCGTACAGCGATTAATATTGCCAGCATTTCCACTGTATAAACCCCTAACATATTAGATGTTCTTCTATTAATTCCAATTCCTTTACTTGGAACCACCACACTCAATCCGGTTACTTCCGTCTCTGGTTCCTTGGCACCATCTGTATAAACCTGTATGTAATCATTATATTTTTCCGCTATCCGATTGTTGAAGACCATTTTTAGATTTATATCTTCCTTTGCCCTCCCTTTTTCCTCTAACACAAACCAATCTACCTCAGGCCAAACTAACTTCCAGGGAGCCGTCTCTGGATAAACTACTGTGCAACTTATCCTCAAATTAAAAACTCCCAATTCTTTAGCTGAGTCATTTCCAATCCTACCAAAGTTATCATTCAGCCTTTTGCCATATTCCCAGCTCTCCTGTAACATTGCCTTAGTAGGATGTGAATCATTATGCCCTTGTAAACCTGCCCAATAATTTACCATCAACTGCTTCCTTCTTAATTCTAAAGGACATTCTCCTATTTCTACCTGTAATGCTAACACTGGGGTAGTTTTAAAAGCTCCACAACACAGCCTCAAGGCCTGTGCCTGGATTACATCAAGCTTTTTTTTAACAGAGATTGAGCTGCAGAACCAAAAACCCCACACCCATAATCTAACACAGATCGAATTAGAGACACATATATTCTCTTCATTGATAACCTACTTGCACCCCATTCTTTTCCCCTCAAACATCTCATTACATTTATTACTCTTTTGCACTTTTCTTCCATTCTCCTGATATGATCTGCAAATGTCAAACGTGAATCCAAATTAATTCCAAGGAATTTAAAAGTTCCAACTTTCTCTAAATCTCTCCCATACATTCTTAACTTTAGTCCTTCCTGAATTCTTTTTCTGGTAAAGAAGACTGACTGAGTCTTCTCTATAGAAAACCTAAACCCCCAATTATAGCCCCACTCCACCACTATATCAATTGCTTCCTGTATTTTCCTAGTAACATATTCCATATTCCTTCCTTTCTTCCATAGCGCCCCATCATCTGCGAACAAAGACCTTCCTATATCTTCTGGAACTGTTCCAAATACATCATTAATCATAATAATGAAAAGTAATGGGCTTATCACACTGCCTTGTGGTGTGCCATTATCAACTATGTATTGATCTGATGAATCCGCCCCAATCCTTATTTGTATTTTCCTTCCGAACAGAAAATCTTTGATCCAGTTAAACATTCTTCCCTCAACCCCTATCTTACTTAGTTTGATTAATAACCCCTCCTTCCACATCATGTCGTAAGCTTTTTCTATATCGAAAAATACTGCAATTACAGACTCTCTATTTGCTTGCGCCTTTCTTATTTCAGTCTCCAGTCTCACCACAGAATCTATTGTGCTTCTTCCCTTCCTAAAGCCACTTTGACAATTAGCCAGTAATCCT
Organism: Sinocyclocheilus anophthalmus; assembly: GCA_018155175.1. Taxonomy (NCBI): domain Eukaryota; kingdom Metazoa; phylum Chordata; class Actinopteri; order Cypriniformes; family Cyprinidae; genus Sinocyclocheilus; species Sinocyclocheilus anophthalmus. Next base: position 15,454 of record JADLZN010001689.1, read on the forward strand.
CTTTTCTCAAGGACATAAGTCAGTCTATCCGCTATCATCCTTTCCATGATTTTACATAGATTGGATGTGAGCGCTATTGGTCTGTAACTAATAGGATTAGTTGGATCCTTACCAGGTTTTCTTATTGGAATCACTACCGCTTCTTTCCAAGTAGCTGGTAACTTCCCCTCCTTCCATATTTTATTATATATCTCAAGAAGCTTCAACAATGATTCTTCCCCTAACTGTTTTAATATTAAATAGCACACTTGATCTTTCCCTGGGGAAGTAAGTTTTGCTCTCTTTATTGCTCTAACCAACTCAGCCAAAGTAAATGGCTCATCTAACTCACTTCCAGTTTCTTCTCTCCTATTCACTTCATTAAGATGCTGATTTAAAGTTATTGATCTCCTCCTCCTCTCTTCTTCAGACATATTTTCTGAACTATGAATCCTTGTAAATGATTTGGCCATCATCTCAGCCTTCTCCTTATTGGAAACTGCGGTTTCTTCTTCAAATACCATAACTGGATATTCCCACTGCCTCCTATCTCCCCCCATCCTTTTAATCATTCCCCACACTTCTCCCACCGGCGTCGTTCTACCTATTTCATCACAGAAATTTCTCCAACTACTCCTCTTTGCTTGGCGTATTTTTCTCCTAACTATTGCTTGAGCCTTCTTGTACTGCATTAGATGTTGCACATTATGTGTTCTTTTAAGCTTTCTGAAAGCTTTATTTCTGTCCCTTACTCCCTGTTGACACTCTTCATTCCACCAAGGCACCAATTTTCGATTTACCCAGATTCTCCCCTTAGGTATAGCTTCCTCTGCTGCCGTAATAATTGCTGAAGTTAATTGATTGTTAACATCGTCTATACTTTCAGACACCTCAACCACAGCCATTGCATCATCACTCAAATTCTTAAACCTTTCCCAATCAGCTTTACTAAAATTCCACTTAGAAATGGTATCTTCTGTTCCTACCTCCAATTTCCCACCTACTGAGCACAAGACAGGGTAGTGATCACTTCCCAATTAGTATTTCCAGCCAGCAAACTAGATACTAACGTTATATCTAATACAGATTCTTTCCCTGTTGACACATTTATTCTAGTTCCTCTTCCATCATTTAAGCACACCAATTCTCTTTCTTCCATCAATTCTTCAATTACTTTACCATTAGTATCTGTAAGTACACTTCCCCATACCGAGCTATAAGCATTAAAATCTGCACACCAGATTATTTTTTGTCTATCTTGCCCTGGTACTCTTAGAAGCTTGTCCAGCTCCAACCTCTTACATGGGTTATAATAATTAATAATACTAATTGCACCTCCCCTTTCCCACACCTCCACCATTATATACTCTTGATCATCTCCTTTGCCCAGTAATCTATATGATATACCCGTCTTAATGAAATACAACACACCTGCCTCCCCCCTCTCCAGAATTCCTAGCTCTCCTTATTATGTATAGCCCGTGAGCACAAAAAGCTAGATTTTGGCTTCAACCAAATTCCTGAATACATAATACATCTGGTTTCTCTTCCAATTCATTTATGAAATGCTTAAATTCTTGACCATTGGCCATTAAGCTTCTAGCATTCCATTGTAAAATTATTACCATTAAAATTATTAACCAACCCATGGTGCTTCTTGGCTTGACTGAATAGTGAGGTTCTCTCTCACTTCTTCCCATGTCAGTCCAATTAATCCCAAGTGATTGACTGCTGCTTTAACCACCAACTGAATTTTGTCATTTTTAGATTTTACTTCTGCCGTAGTTACTTCTGCTATTTATCACTCCTGCTATGAATGTAACTAAATCAGTTTTTTTCACAAACATTCCTTCAAAGTTACTTTGCCTACGCTCTAGTGTATCCACATCTACCTCTTCATGCGGCTTGTTATCTTTTTCCCTTGAAACTTTGACAGCTTCTGCATATGTTATTCTTTTTTGCACTCTTACCTTTTGAATGTTTGTCTCCCGTCTCATAACTTCACATCCACTATATGCCACATTGTGGGCTCCTCCACAATTACAGCACTTTGGTGGCACCCCTGATCCGCATTTTCCATAATCATGGTCCCCTCCACACCTAGCACATCTTCTCTGCCTATTACAGTTCTTTGCAGTGTGACCAAACCTTTGACATTTATAGCACCTCATTGGTTTTGGTATAAACATCCTCACTGGATAGCTCATGAATCCTAAGTATACTTTTTTTGGCAGAATTTCTTCCTCAAATTCTATTGACACCGTCTCTCTGTGTCCTTTACCTCTCCATCTCTTGATGTTTTCATCCTTTGGACATTCACAACTTTTGCTCCCTTGATATTCTTCATCAATTCCCCCATTGTAACACTCATTGGCACCCCTGTAATCACCCCTACCCTACCATCTTTTTTCCTGATTCCCACCCTTCCTGTGTTTTCCACCTTACACTTTGCTATATCCTTAATGTTTAGGGCTTTTTCCATTTGCCCACCATCAGCACATCTTACCAATAAATTCCCATCATTAAGGATTTTTGCAAACTCAATCTCCCCTATCTTGTTTGCTAGAGTTGTTGTTAGCACAAACGGGCTAACCTTCTTCATAATCCCCTGATTCTTTTCATTAAACCGTATTACAACATCATAAATCCCCCTCCTCCCTTCTTGAGAAATCTCCTGGTTTTCTTCTTCCAATTCAGAATCATCAACACTATCACTCCTTACTCTTTTATTTCTTTTATCATATGTATCACTCTCCTGTTCCCTCCCCAACCCTGCTCTTTCTTCACCTCTCCCTTCATTATTATCCATTTCCCCCCACCTACCTACTTCTGATCCATTCACGGAACAGTCGTGCCCCACCGCCACAAGCTCCCGATAAATGTAATAATCCGTTTTCCAAATTTTCGGCCTGGGTTCAACTTGGATAGTTAACAAATCTGCGTTCCAGTACCATTGCTCCCGGTCTCTTCCGCGCCAATCCGCCGACTCCGCTGCAGTCTTCTTCTTCTTCTTCTTCTTCTTTGTTCTAATGAATTTCCGTGTCACAACGTGTCAGTATCAGTATTACCGCCACCTCTTTATGGTTTGTGCTCGACCTCTGCCCTTTTGATTGACACCTTATTTGAACCAATAGCTGCGTCTAAAAGGTGTTTACAAGCAGCGATAGCCAACTAGCTTCCAGGATGAAGGATGGTGCAGCCTCTCTTTGATGGACAGTAGATCGATTCAATTGCATCAGAGTTTGCAAATGACTGTCGTTTCTGATAGCCAATGAACTTCTGAAAAGATTAACATGCGGTTTTGGTGGAAGAGTTTAACATACCATGCGCAGAAGTCCGTGCGCAAAGGATTATAGTGACTTCGTGCATCTGTGCGTAAAGAGCGTTCTGGGAGAGTTTACGGGTGAACGATGGTTTGAGGTTGAAAATAGCAAAGAGAACATGAAAAACAACTCGTGTGCTCTAAGAAGTTATTAAACAATGTGTTTGGCCGAACAATAAAAGTGTTTTTTAACGGAGAGAGCGATGTTTCATCCATTGACTCAGAAGTAGGGGAGCTGTTTTGGGATGGAGGAGACGTCACTCTCAACAAGTAAGTGTTTTATTATATTATATAATTATATTTATATATATATTATACATATAATTATGTATATTATACATATTTTACTGTATATATTGAGGTATGTGTTTGTTTTGAGGTGGTCCTGCTAACTTCTGTTGTGTGTGTTGCTTTTTTTTTATATCACAGACAATCATCTGACATTGAATTGAATGAAGTCTGGGAGCCAGTCAGCAAAAAGCCATATATTGAGGGACATGGTGACAGCACCTCTGAAAACATCGTAAAATACACTACATAGTGTGTTTATGCTTCAGTTACTATGTGTCAGCAATTATTGACAGTGAATCTGGATAAGAAATTTAATAGGTCTAAGTGTAACCTGTCATTAGAGCCGGGCTGGGGAGGGCCAAACTTATGACTGTATCATTAAAGCATTTCCAAGAATTGCAGCATTTTTATGTGTAGTTTGGTTCCAAAGGGTATGTTGGATCTCCAAGTGGCTTTTTTTTTTTTTTTTGGGAAGCTCCTATACATAAAGTTAGATAAACATGTGTAAAACACTCATTTTCAAAGATATTGTTATCAAATTTGAAATTTGGCTTGGTAAGGCTTTGTTCTGTGATCCCATTGTATTGTCCAGCTAATAGCTCCCAGCTATAGTCATCTTCAGGCATCTGTTTACAAAAAAATATATAGGCGGATTCTTTTTCAGTGTGTTCAAAATTCTATTACTCAACACCAATAAGACTTACAGTGATTCGGACTGTTGAGGAACACACCTCAGAGTGTCACCTTTAAAAAGAGACCAAAGCCATGCATATACTCCAAATGGTTCAAGAACAGCATGCAATTTACTTTGGGTATGCCTTTTTTAGGCGTTTTAGGCAAATTTGACTGTGCCAATTATATAATTTTAATAAAATTCCAAAGTATCAAAGACTTAGAAGAAGAAATCCTCAGAAATGATACTCCTGAACTGAGACAGGAACTTGTATTACTTAAAGCAGAATTGAATGACATTTCTACTAATAAAGCTGTGGCTAATACAGCTAGACTTAAACATATTATGACCTAGGAGAAAAGGCCGGAAGGCTATTGGCATGGTGTATCAAGGCATAACAAAATGACAATGTGATTAAATAAATTGAAATTATAGATGGATTAAAGACTGTGATCCCTATTGAAATTAATAAGGCTTTTAGAAACTATTATGAATATCTTTATAAATCATCACCTCCAGTGAATACCCATCTCTGTAAAGCATTTTTTTGGAAGAGATTCAGTTACCCTCACTATCCGAGGAAAACTCTAAAGCACTGGATCAACCAATTGAAGAAGCAGACTTAACTGCAGCCAATAATTGTATGAGTAGTGGGAAAGCGCCAGGCCCTGATGGTCTACCCATAGACATCTATAAGATTTTTCAGAACAAATTGAAAACCCTCAAGTGATTTGTATATGTTACAGATTTTTAGGTTACTTGTGTAACCCTCGTTCCCTGAAGGAGGGAACAGAAACGTTACGTCAGTCGTGACTGACAAATTGGGATCTCGCCCGAGAGCCCAATCACCTTCGAGTGTTAACTAAACAAACAAATGACAGTTGGCGTGCGTGTTACGCCACACGCACACCGCCCCGCAGCGCGGGTATAAAAGGAGAGCGCATGCAAACGCACATCAGTTTTTCGCTGAGGAGCCGAGACTACGTGCCCCGGCCGTACAGCGGTGGTACAGCAACTGTGGCGACGGAACGTAACGTCTCCGTTCCCTCCTTCAGTCAGTCACGTTCTATGTTACGTCAGTCGTGACTGACGAATTGGGATCCGTATGGAAAACGCCACTATTGCTGACCCCCTCCAGCACCCTGCGGTAGCCGGCAAGTCCCCCCACACCAGCTTGGGCGGAAGATAGGACAGCGGCTAGGCAGAGGTGTCCGCCACTGCTGTTCCATACAGTGGTACATTGGATAACACTGGGAAAGCGTGCCCAGTTGGGACGCTACGGAAGCCACATCCCGCACATAGGAGGTATCATGTGGAATTACACATATGGACTGTCCCAGGGCAGTACTACATATGGAAGTACCTGTGGTAGATTCAACCCGCCTGGGGTGAGATGACTACTCAGCAGAGATGGCAGTGAACGACTGCCAGGGAAAGACATGGGCTTACCGTGAGGGGAGCCGTACCGTGGAAGAGTACATATGTGGGATCGCCCGAAGGGGGAATCACTACACATGGGCACTTAGCCCAGCACAAGGGCTGACCTTGGTCATGCACACGAGTGCTGAGCCTGGCGCCTGGCGCTCCGCCACGCCAGACCTCCGAGGGTGCGGGAGGAACTCCACCATGGTTCGCCATGGGGAACTGATTGAGGAGCACAAAAGCGCACGTATCCGGTCCGTAGAGGGGAATGGTGCAGCAAGCGTGATCGACACCGAGCAGGTCCGGTGTTACTGCCTACCTGAGGCGAGTACACGAGAGGACACGGGCTCTACACGGAGATTATAGAATCTCGCAAACGTGTTAGGCGTCGCCCAGCCGGCAGCTCTACAGATGTCTGCTATCGAGGTGCCCCGCGCCAATGCCCAAGAAGATGTCACTCCTCTCGTAGAGTGAGCTCTCACTCCGAGGGGGCACGGTAAACGTTGGGTCTGGTATGCCAAGACTATAGCCTCCACTAACCAGTGGGCAAGTCTTTGTTTGGAGACAGCCTTTCCCTTCTGCTGACCTCCAAAGCAGACAAAGAGCTGGTCTGAGGTCCTGAAGCTCCGCGTACGGTCCATGTATATGCGCAGAGCGCGAACGGGACAGAGCAGAGCGATGGCTGGGTCTGCCTCCTCCCGGGGCAGCGCTTGCAAGTTCACCACCTGATCCCTGAAAGGCGTGGTGGGAACTTTGGGCACATATCCGGGCGGGGTCTCAGGACAACGTGAGAGTTATCCGTTCCGAATTCTAGGCATGAATCGTTGACCGAGAATGCCTGCAGGTCTCCTACCCTCTTGATCGAGGCCAATGCGGTGAGGAGCGCTGTCTTTAATGACAGAAACTTAAGCTCTACTGACTGCAGAGGCTCGAAGGGCTCCTCCTTCAGGGCCGTCAGGACCGAGGGGAGATCCCAAGAGGGTAACAGGTGAGGGCGTGGAGGATTTAACCTCCTTGCCCCTCTGAGAAACCTAATGACCAAGTCGTGCTTCCCCACAGACTTAACGTCTACTGCATCGTGATGCGCGGATGGCGGCAACATACACTTTCAGGGTAGAGGGAGACAGCCTTCGCTCCAACCCAACCTGCAGGAAAGAAAGCACGACTGCGATCGTGCATCTACGGGGGTCTTCCAGGCGGGAAAAGCACCAACCGACGAACAGGTTCCACCTCAGCCTGTAAGCGTGTCTGCTAGACGGGGCTCTAGCTGAAGCGATGGTGTTTACTACCGCTGATTGCCTCGCGCCACTTACCCACCTGGCGCACCTGGCTGGGGTCTCGTGAGTAGGCGTAGCATCCTTGCTGAACCCTGCTGCCCTTGGCGAAGGGAGAGTGGGACGGCGTGTGGAGACTGGTCCTCGTGCAACACGCCGTCCTCAGCCTCGGAGCCCTCTTGGGCCCCGTAGGCAAAGAACTGCTCTTTTATTGAATGTTTTGGTACCACTGGCTGGGGAGCCAGTGGCGGAACAAAAACAAACGGGAACATAAGATTCTCCACCCGGCCCTCCTCCGGGGGTAGGAGTGGTGCAGTCACCATCTCCTGAAGAGCCGAATCCAAGAACCCCGGGTCGCCCGTCCCAAGGACGCCGCCCGCCCTGGTGCTTCACGGGCTTGGCAGGAGTGGAGCCGGGCTGCGCTGGTTTCCTGCGGCCAGCTACACACTGCGGCCATTGTGAAGGCTGCTGTTGTGGCCGCGCCGGCGCGGAGGTGGAGGCCGCAGGAGGGCGCACTCGGCGACGAGCAGACAGAGGGGCTGCAGCCGGCGGTGGGGTGCAGACAGCAGGATGTGTCGAGACGCCTTCGTCTGCTTCTGTGCGGCGGAGAACTTTTGGGCAAAGCCTTCCACCGCTTCGCCGTATAGGTCGGCCTGGGAGATCGGGGAGTCCAGGGAGCGATGCTTGTCGGCCTCCCTCATATCCGCCAAGGTCAGCCATAGGTGGTGCTCCTGAACCACCCATGTGGAATGTCTGACCCAGGCCCGCGCCGAGACTTTCATCGCCCTAAGCACCTAGTATCTAGACCGCAACGTCGCGATGGTCATGTTCCCGCACTGAGAACATGACTCATCCATGAGCGCTGCTTCAGCGTGCTGTAAGCCCAAGCACGAGAGGCAGTGATCATGACCATCCGATGGAGGCAGGAAACGTAACACATCCATAAACGTCACGACCGTGATCCATCTTTAAAATACGCCCGTCGTCTCGTGAGCTCTGTTATTAATTGCTCTTTAGAAGGAACCTAACACGCACGCCAACTGTCCATTGGCTTGTTAGTTAACACTCGAAGTGATTGGGCTCTCGGGCGAGATCCCCATTCGTCAGTCAACGACTGACGTAAGTAGAACGTGACTGACTGAAAGGGAACTCCCTTTCTCCATGCGTTCTGCCCTCATAACTTTAATTCATAAACCTGGAAAAGATCCTACAAAATGTGATTCTTACAGACACAATAGTCTTTTAAATTCAGACACTAAGATTATTGCTACAGTTTTAGCTAGTAGACTATGAATATTTACCATCATTGATTGATCCTGATCAAAACGGCTTTGCAAAAGCTAGACAAGCTTTTCATAATATATGCAACATGTTAAATGTCATACACTTTAAAAAAGAAGCCCCTGATACGGCTTTACTCTCCCAAGATGCCGAAAAGGCTTTTGATAGGGTGGAGTTATCTTTTTGATATCCTTTTCCGTTTTGGTTTCAGTCCTTGTTTTAGAAAATTGATAAAAATTTTATATTCAAATCCCATGGCAGAAATATTGACTAATAATATAATCTCTAAATCATTTTGTCACCGTGCTACTACTGTGAGGGAGCACGGAGCGAGTAACGAGGAAACCAGGAGTACATCAACACAGGAGACTTTAATTGAATCAAGAGAATCAGGAAGACACATGTACTACATGGAGATCATTACACTACCGGACAAGAACTCCACCAGGGACTAATATTTAAACCACAGGACTTGATGAGGGGAAAACGAAAACACCTGAGCCTGATGAAAACCTGGGACAAAAATAAACAATCAGGCGAGTCAGGAAGCAGAGACCAAATAGGGGCATGGCAACACATGGGTAGCTAAACACCCACAAAACATTGGAACAGAGTCTGACACGATTTTCAGCTTTCACAGAAGCACAACCGCCATGATTCATGCTGCTCCTTTTAGCCTTAGCGTTGACAAAAGGTTATTGTAAAAAATCTGAAACGGCCTGTAAGGAAATCTAGTATGAAACCGATGGTTTGGCTAATGCAGTATGTAGAAATAAAGGTATATCAGGGATTACAATTGATGGGTCTTGAAAATAAATTAGCTTTATATGCTGATGACATTATATTATTTCTATCCAATTTAAGTACATATATACCATGTTTATTAAAACATTTGGATCTTTTTCAGGCTATTAAATAAATGAGTCCAAATTTATTATTTTATTTCTTAAAGAATCGGAATGTCTTACACCCCCCATCCAAACCCCGTTTAAAAATGCTCATGAAGGTTTTAAATATCTAGGCATTATTATCTCCCCAGACCTATATAATATGGCCTCCAGCAATTATAACTACATAACTAATTTTTTCAGTAATATGAGGAAGCTTTTTTCCAATTTCATTTGGGCAAATCGACATCCCAGATTGAGGATCTCTCTTTTATATTTACCATATGAACGGGGAGGGTTGCAGTTGCCTAATCTTAAATGTTACTACTGGGCAGCTCAACTAAGAGCAGTAATGTTTTGGTTCACAAATAAAAATTCTATCCCTTGGGTACGGACTGAGGCCTGTACATCCGGGCAACTGCCCTTGAATCTGTATTTGTACTCAGCACCCCTGTCCAAATTGAAAAAGCCACTTCTAATCCCTTTGTTAAAAATACTATTGCTGTATCAGAGCCGACGAGACAAGAGAAATGCGGATCCATCTGCAAAGCTTTTATTAAAAGACGTGGCCACAAACACAGGCAGGGTCAGGCAATGGCAACAGGTCTATAGAAAACAAAACAAAGCAGTCCAGTACACAAACGAGGGTCAGTCGCGGCGAACGACTCCAACAGGGAGACAGAGTGAATAAATCCAGGAAAACCAGGCAAAGGACTCCGAAACCGAGAAAATAGGACCATGCAAGAGGGGACTAGGCTAGGCAGGAAACTAACAATGCTCGGTAGGTGCTATCAAATGATATCACAAACCATACTCGGCGGGAAGGGATCAGAGTGAGTGTTAAAATGAGTGATGATATGAAACAGCTGTTGTGCAATCAGTGCTGTGTGAGCGTGAAACAGCTGTGTGGCAAATCAGTCAATGATGATGGATATTTAGTCCGGATATGATGTGTGCAAACGTGGGTGTGAGTCGAGAGTCTGAAAATAGGAAAGGGTGACCTCTGTGGCTAGCGACGGAATTCATGACGTGGATACGTAAACATACCCCCCCCCCCCCCAGGACGGCTTCCCGACGCTCCAAAACACTTTACAATTCTCGGATGGCGGTGGAGTGGAGGCGAACAGGGGAGGGATGGAGGCCAGGTACACCTATAATTGGAGAGACCGGGAATGAGGCCAACCAGCGGAGTAGGAGCCAAGAGTGCGCAGTCAGGCAGTAACATGTGGTCAGAGAACCACCAGAGCCAGACGACCAACCCGGCGGGGCATAGACCCCCCACGTCGGAGTAGATGCCACTGTAACATCGAGAGAGCAGAGACAGACAACACAGGCAGAACATTGGGGTTGATAGACAAGGTTGAGTGTTCAGAGGCAGCCTCCTTGGTTGGGTTGGGACAGGACAAAAGTTCACAAACGACCTCCTTGACCGAAACAAAGCAAGCAAAGAATTCACAAACGGCCTCCATAACCGTGACAGGACAGGCAGAGAGTTCACCGACGGCCTCCATAGCCGTGACATGATGACAGGATTTTGCAAACGGCCTCTATGGCCGGGACAGGATGAGCAGGGAGTTCAGCAAAAACGGCCTCTATGGGCCGTGACGGACGGCGAGGGTTTCACAGACGGCCTCCTTAGGCCATGACAGATACAGGCAGAGAGTTTCATAGCTGCCTCCCTTGGCCGGAACCAACAGGCAGAGAGTTTCATAGTCTGCCTCCTTGGCGAACAGAACATGCAGAGATTTCATAGGCGGCCTCCTTGCCTACCAGGAAGTTGCCAGTGCGTTGCTGGTCGCCACCACCACGCAAGGCGCCGAAGCAGCACCGCCCGCCTCGGAGGCCGGCACATGCGTCGCCGCCAAGGTCCGACAAAAAACGCAGTGTGTCCCGAGTGCCTCTGGGAGCAAAGTCCGCGACAAACCGCTACCCTTAGCGGGAGTTCTTCCAGCGTAACCGCCCACCTCCGGAGATGTTGTACGTGTCCGCTGCTTCTAGGCAATCGCGTTGGAGTACGCGGCCCAGATGCCCATAAGCATAATCCCCATTGTGGGAGAGCGCTACAGACAGGTGGAAATAGTTTTTCGAACTGAAGGGCTTGAGAGCGATTGTTAGGAGGAGTGCCAGCTGCCGTGCCGACAGCCAACGTGGGTCCATCCACGCTGGAAGCCCATCTGGGATACTGAAGGAACTGCCTTGATACTCTAGGTAGTAACCACAGGCACGTGAACAGGCTCTGGATGAACCGCTGAGATTGTGACAGACTGTCTGGGCAGATCAGCTGTGACTTGAATGGCCTCATGAAGATCAGCTGTGACTTGACTTGACTCATGAAGATCAGCTGTGACTTGACTTGACTCAGGAAGATCAGCTGTGACCTGACTTGACTCCTGAAGAACAACTGTGACTTGACTAGACTCATGAAGATCAACTGTGACTTGACTTGACTCATGAATATCAGTTGTGACTAGAACTTGACTCTGGATGATCAGCTGTGATGTGACGTGACTCTGGGTGATCAGCTGTGACTAGTCCTGACTCAGGAAGATCAGCTGTGACCTGACTTGACCCATGAAGAACAACTGTGACTTGACTTAGTTCATGAAGATCAGCTGTGACTAAACTTGATTCATCATGCTCAGTTGTACCTTTGACTAGACTCATGATAATGAATTGTAACTTGACTCATGACGATCAACTGTGACTAGACTTGACTCATGACGATCAACTGTGACTTGACTAGACTCATGAATATCAACTGTGACTTGACTTGACTCATAACTATCAACTGTGACCTGACAAGAATCATGATCATAAACTGTGACTTGACTAGAATCATAACCATCAGCTGTGACTTGACTAGAATCATAACGATCAGCTGTGAGCATGACGGGGCGCTGTTGTGTCCGCCATTTTACGATCAGGCTCCGCTGTTGCCAACATTTTGTAAGTGTGCTTTAGTGCGGCCGCCATTACACAAGCGGATTCGGTGTCATGTTTCTCCGCAACACCCGTCGAGTTGACACACAGCAGAGCAAAATCCAAAAAATTGCTTAGAGAAGAACGGGGACCTTCACGGGTTAATCGTGACTTTAAAGGTTAATTTACTCCATCACAAAAAAAGTCTATGAGTACACAATCTGGCAGATCAGAATAACACGCAATATCCAGATACTCTTGAATATAGCCTTCAAGGGGGCGTGTGCCCTGCTTTAAGGCTAATAAATGTTTTGCAGTGTCCATACCTGGCCAATGTCCACATGAAAAGCTGCTGGATCCTCGTGTGGCAGAGTATTCTGTAACGGAGCCGACGAGACAAGAGACGTGCGGATCCATCTGCAAAGCTTTATTCAAAGGCGTGGTCATAAAACAGGCAAGGGTCAGACAATGGCAAACAGATATATAGAAGACAAAACAAGAGCAGTTCAGTAAACAAGCGAGGGTCAGTCGACAGCGAACATAATCCAACAGGGGCGAGACTAGAGGGATACATCCAGGAAACCAGGCAAGGATCAGAAACCGAGAAAACAGACAAGGCAAGACTAGGTTAAGGCAGGGAAACTAACAAGGGCTCTGTAGTGTAGCTATCAAATGATAAGCGCTAAACAATACTCTGCGACGGGAAGTGATCAGAGTGAGTTTTAAATAGTGAGTGAGTGATATGAAACAGCTGTGTGCAATCGTGCTGTGGTGCATCAGTGAAATACTGTGTGCAATCAGTGCAATGAATGATGGGCTATGTAGTCCGGGATGATATGCAACAGTGTGTAGTGCGAGAGTCAATGAAAATGGAAAGGGTGACCTCTGATGGCTAGCAGATGGAAGTTCATGGACCGGATACGTAACAATTGCGGTATGTTATGAAGTCTTGAAACATTTTGGAGAGGTTCCACAGTTATCACAATTTAACCTTATTTGGGGTAAAGCTAACTTTACACCTGGGACACATGATGCTGGATTTAAAATTTGGGTATCAAAAGGTTTGAGTAAGGTAAGAGATTTATTTAATAATGAAACTACGCTCAGGAATTTTCACAAATTTTCAGGAATTAAGACAAAAGTTTTTTTTTTTTTATATCTTCAAATTAGGAATTTTATTAATAAGACACAACATCATTCTCCTCTCTTGCCAGATCTGTCTCCTTTAGAAAAAATACTTTAAACCACTTCAATGGGGTAGGCAAATTTCTTTATTTTATAGACTAATCTCTACTAATTGCAAGGAAAATACAGAAAATAAACGTTTGGCATGGTGTCAAGATATAAGCGAGATTATAACAGAATATTAACGGCAGAGTATCTGTCTAAAGACCAAACGCAGACAATTAATACGAGGTTCAAACTTCTGCAATATAAATGGATTATGAGAGTACACATAACTCCGGAATTACTACACAAATTTAATCCCAACATTCCAGATCAATGTATAAAATGCAATCAACAGATAGGAACTTTATATCATTGTTTATGGAAGTGTCCCCAAGTTGAATGGTTTTGGGAAAAAGTTTTAAACTTTTTATCCATGGTATTGAAACAAAATATTCCCAAATATCCTAAACTATGTCTACTAAATATTTTTCCTTTAACGTGCACTTTTACTAGCTCTGATAAGAAATGGTTGATATTCGGTTTTTACAAGCAAAACTTATAGAGGCTCGTCATTGGAAAAACACAGAAAGCCCTCATAGTAAACAATGGTTACAAGAATCATCTCATTGCTTGGCTTTGGAAAAACTGACATATATTGTTAAGGGAAAACCTGAAAAGTTTTTCAAAGTATGTAATCCCTTTATAGGACTCTTGAAAGAAGCTGATTCAAATCTATTTTCTGTGTAACTTGGCATATCATGCATCACCTCATATTAATGTACCATTATTTTGACACCTTTATATTGTATGTGTATGTGCATGTATTTACATATATTTGTAATTTTTATTTCCCCCCCCCCTCTTCTCTCCCTTTTTTTCTAATTATTTTTCTTATTACATGTTTAAGTTTCTATAATCAATAAATACAGTGTTTAAAAAAAAACTATGTATGCCAAGTACATACTGTGATTGCTAGACATACAGCATTCACACTGATAGCTGCTCATACAGTCAGTAATCACACGCTGATGGCTGGTCATACAGATGGTAATCATACAGATGGCTGGCCATATAGTCAATAATCACACTCTGTTCATATAGACCGCATTCACACTGATAGCTGTTATACACACGATAATCACACGCTGATGTGCGGTCATACAGATGGTAAAAAAGAATTATTTGTGCAAAAAGCCGATCGCTAAGTTACGAGAGAGCGCCAGAGTTCAAATAAACAATATTCTGCGTATATTTGACCTTTTTTTTGTGGATGGTCTCATTCTGTTTGTGACACTGTATACTACAAAACCATGTTGCTTTTTACTACCAAGATGCAGTTTTTTGAGCGTAAGTTATTCCATAATGGATACAAACAATAACTGTCCCCGAAGAAATGAGACGTAAACAAAGGAATTAACATCCATATTACAAAGTTATTGCTTCGTTGGACTAAAAGTGCTCTATGGGATGTTGTTCAGTGGACCCTTACCATTCTAACTAAATCGGGATATGCAGCTGTGGATGTGTTTATGACTCTTATTACGATGAATCTTGTACATACTGCATTTTGATTATGCATGTTTTGATGTGTACTGCTTACACAAATTTAGCAAATAAATTCTTTATAAGCTTTCCATTGAACAACAGCGATCTATCATCTATGCATGAGGCTTAGACCTTTAGAATGATATATAGTTTGTCAAGATGTATTAATGTCCTTTTCATTAAAATCTATTGTAAACATTGACACGTACAAACAAAGAGCGTTCAGTGCACCGGCATCCCAGTGCGGGTTAACAGGTTAAACTGAACTAATACCTTGATATTCTGAAATTTTTAATGCTATTTAACTTTATAGTTTAGTAATTTACATATTAGTACAAGTTTAACTTTTCTCCTAACCATAGAAAACTGAGACATCTATGAACAAAGCATCTATGCTCCGTGAGACTCCGCCATTAATATTCGAGCATAGAGTAAACCTCTGTCAGAGCCCTAGACTTGTGGCTCAGATCGACGTGACTGCACAAGACTCACCTGGACCAGCACACCTGGGTTTGAAACCCCAGCTAAAGGTACTTTCCTGCTCCTGTCCAATTGTTTCCTGTCTCTACTCCTACTGTCCTGACCATTAAAGGTGAAAAACGCCATTGCAATCTAAAAAGCAACCTCTGAGTAGTAGAACCTTTTTATAATGGAGTCTTGCAAGAGATTGCAGCAAGACAATAAAGAGATCTCCCATGTTTCTCACACGTTTCTCTCCCATTGTCATTTTTTCAGAACTTCTCATTTCTCATTGTGCTAGACTTTACCTACCTAAGGTTTTTAGGAGAACTCTGAGGCACTTGAGATTAAAATGAGAAATACATGAGAATCACAACTAAGTCTCCTGAGGTTAGAAAGAGCAACCACTGAGCAATAAAATATTCCTATGATGGAGTCTTGATAGAGATTGCAGCAAGACAATAAAGAGATATTCTTTGTTTCTTTCACCACATTCTCAGTTTTGACATTTTTTTTCTCAAATATTTATAATTTCTCATTTGTGTCTACTTCCATTTATCCTAATGAATTTTAGGAGAAACATCTGAAATGCTGTTGGTACTAAAATGAGAGATACATGACAATCTCATCTAAGTCTCCTGAACTTAGGAAAAGCAACCACTGAGCAATAAATTTTTCCCATGGGTAAGTAAAGAGGAAACAAAAATAGACAATGACCCCAAAACCATACTAAAGGAATATGCAGACTTTTTCCTGGGCATTGGAGAATTCGCCGGAGAATGCACACTCCGGGTCAACTTACACGCAACGCCAGTGGTCTACCCTCCATGCAGAATCCCCATCGCACTACGAGCCCGGCTAAAAGAGGAGCTTGACAGAATACATCAACAACATCATTGTCAAGGTAACCAAACCAACTGAATGGGTTAATGCCCTAGCAGTAGTCGAGAAACCCAAAAGCCAAAAACTACGAGTGTGTCTAGACAGCAGCGACCTCAACAAAGCTATCCAGTGGCCCCACTATCCGCTTCCCACACTCAAAGAGGTCACCACAA
The DNA here is from genome assembly GCA_018155175.1 of Sinocyclocheilus anophthalmus. Lineage (NCBI taxonomy): Eukaryota > Metazoa > Chordata > Actinopteri > Cypriniformes > Cyprinidae > Sinocyclocheilus > Sinocyclocheilus anophthalmus. Next base: position 31,731 of record JADLZN010001689.1, read on the forward strand.
AGCTCACGGGAGCCCAATACTTCAGTGTCCTAGATGCCAGGTCAGGTTACTGTGCCATTAAGCTAAGCACAGAATCATCAATGCTAACCACATTTAATACACCTTTTGGCAGGTATAGGTTCCTCCGACTGCCCTTTGACGGGCACAGGATGAATTCCAGAGGTGTGTGAATGAAACGTACGAAGGCCTTGAAGGTGTTGCTGCCATAGTTGACGACATCCTTGTATTCGGAACATGACACTAACCTGAGAGCTATGCTACAATGCACGAGAGCGAGAGGACTAAAACTGAACCCCGACAAATGCCGTATTGGAATCCAAGAGGTCAGCTAATTTGGCCACAGGCTCTCATGTGAAGGCATTAGTCCAGACCCACAAAAGGTAAAAGCCATACAAGAGATGCAGCCACCACAGTCCAAGTCTGAGTTAGAGACCATAATCTGCATGATAAATGACTTGGCCAGATTCACACCGCATTTTTCAGAGGTAAACGCACCATTCAGACAGCTGTTAAAACAAGATTGTGAGTTCGCATGGGATGCTGCCCACGACAGAGCGTTCAAGCAGATCAAAGAACTGATCACAAATCATCCAGTATTGACATACTTTGACTCACAGAAGGAACTCACATTGCAAGTTGATGCTTCAGAGAGTGTTTTAGGTGCAGTCCTACTCCAACACGACAAACCTGTCGCCTATGCATCCAAATCACTTAACAGTATGGAACAGAATTACGCCCAAATAGAGAAGGAGCTGTATGCTGTGTTATTCGGGTGTAAACGTTTCCATGAGTACATGAACGGCAGAAAAGTAACTGTGGAATCAGACCACAAGCCATAGGAGATGATACTCAAGAAGCCCCTCGTTTCAGCCCCTCCTCGTCTCCAGAGGATTATACTCCAACTCCAAAAATACGATATTCACATCCTCCACAAACCTGGGAAACAGATACCAGTGGCCGACACTCTGTTACGTAAAGCTATTGAATATCATGACAACAGCCAAAGCGAAGGCATGGATGCACAGGTACATCCACATGGGACATATGGCAAGTGGTAGGAACCGACCTGTTCACATGGAATGAACAGAACTACTATTACATTCGATACTTTGAGATGGAAAGGCTTCATAGCTGCACTGCATCAGCTGTCATCACCAAACTCAAAGCAGCATTTGCGTGCCATGACATACCTGAGCGCGTCATCAGCGACAACGGCCCTTGTTACGGGCGCAGAGGAGTTTCACAGATTTACAGTGGCATGGAATTTCAAGCATGTCACCACAAGCCCAAGATACCCTCAAAGCAACGGCCTAGCAGAGAAAACTGTTCAAACTGCAAAACGCATTCTAGGAAAAGCGAAAGCCGATGACAAAGACTACTATCTTGGACTATTAGAATACCGGAACACACCTGTGGATAACCTAAAGACCCCAGCCCAACTCTTGATGAGCCGCAGGCTACGATCAATTCTTCCCATAACTGCTGCACAACTGTAACCTCAAGTCACCCCCCAGCATGTACTCCAGAACCAGAGAGGAAAATGTGAACACCGACAACAAGTATACTACAACAGGTCTGCCCAAAGCTCTACCCCCCTCTAGGATCTCTGTCTCGAACAGAACCGAAAACATTATTATAAGATGACCATTGTGAATCGGGCTAAAGTAAGGCGATAGTTTTGAACACTGTTTCAAATATTGATTTTAGATCATTTTTAACCAAAAAAAGTTACGGACTGCAGCTTTAAGTACCAGATATAGGTGTCATGTCATAAAATATTTTTAACACGACTGACTTTGTGTTTAATGTGAATTTAATAACAATATTGTAAGTTACTATACTATAACATTAACATTTTAAAGAGAGCAAAGAACATTTTCACTTCAGTCTAGCCAGATGAACTCATTTAAACCACGGAAGCTGTTTACACTGTGAAATGAATATCTTACATTAGTACGCACATATTCACTTTGTTGTTTATAATTCAGTCAGCGAGCAAGTGAACAAAACACCGCGTTTCAGCGATGACTCATCTGAACGTCTCTGATTAGCCATTGCATAAGCTCAACAGAATCTTGTGTGATTGGTTATAATGCAGAGCTGTACAAACGCGTCTGTCTCTGGCTCAGCACCAGCCAAAGCGCAAACGCATATTTGAATTTTTGCAGCTGGTGATGTGCCGCACTGAACGATATAATCACACCGGTGTAATTGTATCAAATATAAAAAATATTATTCTGCAATTTTTTGTCTTTTGGAAGCTGCATTTAAAATCCACTTGGCTCAGAATTCTGAGGGGGCACGTGCACATAAAAAAACTGAGGGCACAGGACAGGCGCTGTCTGCATGAGCATGATGCTTGTATGTTCAATGCATAGCGTGTGTGTTTCACTAGCTCCGTTCCCATGGGCACCTTTTCTTTGACCTAATTCTGGATATTTCCAACCTAAGGTAAACAGTTTTAGTCAAAAAATAATTTTACCAACTCAAAATGTTCGGGCGCCAGACAGGAATAAGCCTGTCAAAAGTAGTTAAGCCCAGATAGCCGTTCAAAACCACCCATTACATACAAAAACACATCAGCAGAGAATATAATGCAAAGTAGGAAATAAATTCACAGGGGAAATAAGTTTTCAGTTCAGTTGATCATATATATTTTTCACAAGAGAGAAAAAAACAACAATAATAAAAAAACAAAGAATTAATTTGCAAGAATGTGAACATACATTGCACATCCATCAGTCAAAAAACAAACTATACAATAAATCGCTAGTATTGCGAGACTGCAGTCTAAATCTGCATTCACCTCAGCAGTTTCGATAGTCCTGTTCTCAGTTACAATTCAAAACCGACAAAAACGGAGGGAAAAAAAACAAAGGAATACAAACAAGATTAATTCCAGTCTCCCAGACCATTAGACAAATTCATATATTAAGATGGAAAAGAAAATACTCACATAAGGGAGTTGTACGGTACGGTATGCATGGGCGAATATAGTATGGGTGAACTTTGAGTGAGTGCTGGTGTGTGTTACGGAAAGCCATGAGCCATTCGACCGGCAGCTCATGAACTTGGGGAAACAGTTTTTCAAACAGCGAATGGAGGTGGATTTTCTCCAAGGAAAAGAAGGCATCCAGGTAAAGACACTTCCCTTCATCTCCTGAAACATCACACACCTCTGCGCTGGTCCTGCAGATAACGATCTCTTTAAAACCCTCCGGCGCTCGCTCCAGCATTACACAGTGTGTGAGTATGCGCTCAGCTGAAACTGGTTAACTTTCACTCTAGACACTCGCGACTTCTTCCTTCTTCACTCTCCACTAACTCGCCATCTTTTGATTCTGTTCCACTATATAGAGCTATATACCACATACTTCCTTCCCAATTTAACTCACCGTCCTATTCGCTGGCGGTCATGACAATTGTTTTGGTTTCATTTTCTCAGTTATACCTTTTCCCGTTCCGCCACACTCCCCCCCCCCCCCGGAGAAAGGCGGATTTTTGTTAAAAGAGGATAGTGAGCTTAAAATCCAGAAACTCTTCATCTTCACTGAGGGATTCCTGGAAGATTTCAAGGAGTTTCTGTTTTTCTTGGGTGTCTCTCTCTTCTGCAGTGGGGAAACAGGGTTTTAAATTGCACACATGGACAGTACGGACATCTTCCCCAGTGGCCTCCACCGTTACCCTGTAGTTCAACGGACCCAATTTCATGTTCACCCGGTAAGGTCCTTTCCACTTTGGGGCTAGTTTGGCATTGAAGTGGTGAAGTGCACTTGACTGGGGAAAATTTCTTACCCATACCCGGTCTCTCTTTAAATGAACTCTCTCTTCTCTTTTTGTTGTAGCTTCTAAGTTGTCTCGCTTGGCTTTTTCTGCAGCACTCTTTTGCTCTTGATTGCAACTGAGATAAATGTTCAACAGTGTCATAAGAGGGTGCATCAGGAGAGAGATTCTGGCCGTGCAGTACCTTGTCCATTGATCCTTGTAATTTCCTTCCCAGGTGGAGTTCGGCTGGGAACATTCCAATGGTTTCCTGTACAGCTGAATTGATGGCAAACCTTAGCTCTGGAAGGTACTGGTACCATTTTTTGTGGTTATCCTCAACATATGCTGCAATCATTTGCTTTAAGGTACGGTTTATTCGTTCAGTCATGTTGGTTGTTGCTTTCTGAGTTAACCTCCATTTTGTACATATCTCTTTGAATACAGCTGAAACAAACTGCGTACCTTGGTCGGACAGAGTTAAATCAGGAACCCCACACCGGGTGAGAATTTCCTTCCTGAGAAAAGATGTGACAGTCTGTGCAGTGGCTTTCCGTATGGGAAATAATTCAACCCATCGTGAAAAGTAGTCTACGAAAACTAGAAGATATTCATGTTGGTGAGTGCTCCGGGGCAGAGGTTCCATGATGTATACTCCTAGCATTTAATTTGGTCGTGAGGTGGTGACTTGTTGAAGTTTTCCAGCAGGCTTTTGATTTTCACTTTTTACTGTCTGGCATTTCACACATCTCTTGACATGCTGTTTCACGTCTGTCCACATTCCTGCCAGAAGGCGATGTTATGCAGCCTCTTGAAAGTTTTGTAGATTCCTACATGACCACTCAAGGGATGATTTGTGCAATCTCAGTATCTTTGTGTTGTTCCTCCCAGATGACAGCTGCAGTAACTGGAAGTTCTGGATCTTCCATCTGGGTGGAGTAAAGGCTGCATTTAGGTCCGGAGTGCATCCGTGAAAGAGCATTAGGAGCCATGTTGAGTTTTCCTGTGCGGTATTCAACCACAAAATCAAATTTCTGCAGACGGAGAGTCCATCGAACCAGTCAGCTGGTAGTCTTGGTGGAACTCATCACCCACTGTAAAGCTGAATGGTCAGTAACAACGGTAAATAGTTTGGGTTCAAGATAATGTTGCCATTTTTCCAATGGCCAAACATTCCTTTTCGGTCACAGAATAATTGATTTCTGCTTTGTTTAAGGTACTACTTCCATATGCGATTACCTCCTCTCGGCCGCTGTTTTTCCTTTGGGCCAAGACGGCACCCAGTCCAGTGTCGCTAGCATCAGTATAGACCACAAATGATCGTTGCAGCTCAGGATGACCTAGCATGGGAGGAGAGATTAGATAGGCTTTCAGCTGGTCAAAGACTTTTTGACATTGAGTTGACCACTGAAAGGAGCGTCCTTTTTTCTTCAGGCATTGATAGGCTCAGCTATTTGAGAGAAGTTTGGCTCAAACCTGTGGTACCATCCAGCAAGTCCCAGAAAACTTTGAACTTCTTTCAGGTTGCTGGGCACGGGGTAAGACTGTATGGCTTCCACTTTACTTGGGTCTGCTGAAAAGCCTTTAATGTTCACCACATGACCAAGAAATGTCAGTTCCTCAAGACAGAATTAGCTTTTTTTCAGATTGATGGTTAAACCAGCGGTTTGTAATCTGGAAAGAACAGTTTGGAGATCCTGGAAATGCTGGTTCAGAGATGGTGAGTATATAATAATATAATCAATATATACAAAGCATATATTTCCTCTCAATTCTCCAAGGACAGTTTCCATCAGCCTCTGAAATGTTGCAGGAGCATTTTTCAATCCAAAAGGCATTACATTAAACTGGTACTATCGGGAGGAAGTGATAAAGGCGGTCTAAGACTTGCTCTCAGGGTCCATTGTTACCTGCCAGTAACCACTGTTCAAATCAATAGTGGAAAAAATGACTGCTCCTGAGAGAGACTCTAAGATCTCTGTGATGTTGAGTAAAGGATATGCATCTCTCTCAGTGATGGCATTTACCTTACGGTAATCAATGCAGAATCTTAAGTTCCCATCCTTTTTTGGGACTAAAACCACAGGTGAGGCCCAGGCAGAGTAAGATGGTTCCACTATACCATTTTCCATCATTTCCTTTAATTGTTCTTTTACAACCGCTTGTTTTTCCGGAGTCAATCGATATGGACGTTGCTTTATGGGTACTGGGTGAGTGGTGTAAATACAATGTTGGAGAACAGTTGTCCTTCCAAGCTGAAGAGTGCAGACTTTTGGGTTGGATTGTAGTAGGTGAAGTAATTGTTGCTTCCCTTCCAGCGTTAAGTGAGCTTCTGTGACAGCCTTCTCTATCCAGGTCTGATCATCCCTGTACGTTGATGGTGGTGATGCTGATGGTGTAAATTGTAATGGAGGAATAGAGCTGAGTAGTGAACGTGACTGGTTTGAGCGTTGGGTTTGTGGATTCTTATTCAGATGTTGGAGTCTTTTATTGGGAACGCTGGCATGGAAGTTGTCCTTCCAAGCTGAAGAGTGCAGACTTTTGGGTTGGATTGTAGTAGGTGAAGTAATTGTTGCTTCCCTTCCAGCGTTAAGTGAGCTTCTGTGACAGCCTTCTCTATCAAGGTCTGGTCATCCATGTAGGTTAATGGTTGTGATACTGATGGTGTAAATTGTAATGGAGGAATAGAGCTGAGTAGTGAAAGTGACTGGTTTGAGCGTTGGGTTTGTGGATTCTTTTTCAGATGTTGGGGTCTTTCATTGGGAACGCTGGCATGTCCGGGTTGAAAAGGATACTCGTCACAGAGTTTTGACTTGAATGCATATATTTGGTCAGCTACATTTATCTGTAGACCGCTGCAAAGATGATGTCCAGGCTCAAGACTATGGAGTAAGCCAGGGCTTTGGAGGCGAGAATGGCAACCTGAGTGGGAAAGTCTTTGTTGTGAAGTGTGATCTGAACATCCTACAGGCACTTCGGCTTCTCCATTGGCCAAATAGAGAGGGCCAAAAGTCCAGGGATGGAGGTTGGCAAGGGAATCAATTTCCTTCCACAAGCTCTCATGGAGAAGAGTATAATTGCTCCCGTATCCACGATGGCTTTTCCCCTCCAAGCTCCAATAGAAATAGGTACAACTAACTGTTGAGGTATGGCAACATGCTTAGAGGCAGACTTGCTGAATGACTTTGAAGGAGGTGTAATAGAAAGAGCATTGTTAGACGGTGGTACTCCTTGCCTTTGAGTTTGGAAGGAACGCTTATTTCCAGCAGAAGAATGCTGACTGGACGACGGGGTTGACGACGGGGTTGACTAGAGTGGACAGTGGCCTGGTGGGTGCTGACCTTTGCATCTCCAACACTGGACTGGAGGTCTTTCAGCAAGTCGATTGGAGGTGGGACTTTGTGGTGATGGTTGAGTCATGCGTCCTTCATAGTGTAACTGCTGAACATAGTCTTTCTCCAGCTGAAAACCCAGTTTTACCAACTCATCCACGATATTTACTCTGCTACGAAGTTGGCTGGCTAGGTAAGGCTTGATGTTTTTGAGAATCATTTTCACTAGCTCACTCTCCGTTAGGGTGGGCTTCCATCGTTTGCACAGTGCTCGGTATGTGAATGCAAAGTCTCTGATCGACTCTTTTTCTCCCTGTGTTCTAGTTCGGACTCGCTCTGCCGGCTCATCTTCATAGTCCTCAGAGAAGAAGGATGAGAGGAAAGTTTCAAACTCGTTCCAAGTGGTAATAGAAGATCGAACAACTTCCCACCAGTCACGTGTTGTGCCGTATAGGACAGTGCGGAAGGTAGCCAAGATGTCAGCATCAGCCAGGGGATGTAAGGCCAAAAAGTCTTGACAGCGAGTTAAATACAACAGTGGATCAGCATCATCTGAGGGTCTTCCAAATGTGGGGTAAGACAACTTCAAATTATCACTTTTAACAGCTGGTGTAGGGTGCAATATGGGTGCAGCCTCTGATGGTGAAGATGAAGATGGGACGGTGTGGTGAGATGGTAATGGAGCACTTCTTACTACTGCTTTTTCGAGTGATTTGAAATGATTACGCATTTCCAATTGTAAATCTTTAAAGTCGTTGCACAGGGCATACAATTGAGTGGTACAATGACTGATATATTTGGAAAGCTGTTCACAGTCCTTTTGTGTGTTTTCCTGTGAGGCTCGTATGTCCTTCTGTAATTCCATCTGAACTTGTTCCACCATAAAGCGAACCTCAGAGACTAAGGTACCTTCACTTTCTTGGAGTTGTCCTGTCACCATCACCTTCATAGCTTTAATCAGCTGATCTGTGCTTCCTTCCTCATCTTGTTTAAGGGCAGCTATCCTTTCCAAGGTTTGCTGATGGCTAGTTTCCATTTTTGCAGCCAGTGTTGCAAGCTTTGCATCTTGCAGGGAAATTGATTTTTCAGATTCTTGGGTGAGTTGTTTCACAGCTTTCTCTTGCTGTTTCAGACAGTCAAATAAATGATCCCAGTTTCCTTGTACATGGACAGTAAGCTGATAAATGTCCTTTCCAGGAGTGGGAAGGTGGCCTGGCAGGCAATGCTGTGACTAGTGTTGCTTTCGTCAATGAAAATTATGACTAAATATCATCGTCAACGAACCTTTATCATGTGACGAAAACGAGACGAGACGAGACGTAAATGCTGGTCATGTGACGATGACTATAATTAAATGTATAATGCAATATTGTTGACGAATAAAAACGAGACTAAATGTGGTTTACAAAATAAAAACTATGCTAAAATGTCTCTTCATTTTCGTTGACCAAAACGAGATGAAACGAAATGTTATCATGTTATTTCGTCTCGTTTAGTCGCGTTATTATTATTATTTTGCAGTATTTCGGTTTCCTGTGTATCACTTCAGGGGTTGCATCAGGTCGCACTGCGCAGATGCAGGCGACATCACTTCCTCAAGCCCCACTCGCGGCATTATTTAGAACACTGTTTCCCAACTGGGGTGCCGTGTAAAAAAATCATTTTTTTCATATTTTTAAATTGCTAAAATGTTCAAAAAAGCATCTATTATATAATATCCATTTCTAATGTCGCCAATAATTAGAGATGCACTGAAATTCCGGCTGCCGAAAATTAGTTCACCGCTCAGGATTTACTTTCACGTGGTGTGACGCTCTGCATATTATCCCGCTCTATGCGTGTGCGCTCCACTCAGTCACTCACGGCCCATGTGAGTGCTCCACTCATATACCGTTCATGCTCATCGGAACAGCAAAGTCCACTCAAAAATTTAGCTGACAGGAAACATCTATGTAGTATTGTTTCTGTTTGCAATAGCCTACTGTACTGTAACAAGGTGTGTAAATGGGCAACTCTGGTAACGCTGCTCTCTCATTCATTGATCTGCTAACCGCTATGCTCACATGTTCTGATAATAATAGCTTTCTAAGATTAAACATTATTTGGATAATTGGTAAAAAAAAAAAAAATCTCTTAATAGCCCTACTGTGTGTTAGACCTACCCGAAAAACTAAAAAGCAATTTATTTAATTTGTAGGCCTATTGTGATTTTTTTATTTATTTGTGCTATCATTAGTAATTTCTTTATTTGTTCTTATTTTATTATTAACTGTTTAGCCTCCTTGTCATTTTTTTATTCAATTCAGAGTTTGAAGTCAAGTTATCTCGTGCTACTGCAACAAAATTACTCAACTGTAAAATACACAGAGTGAGCAAAACTTTGTTTAATTACCATTATAACTAGCTATCTCTAAAACTAGACTAAAATGTCATCAGTTTTTGTCAACTAAAACTAGACTAAAACTAGTCTGCATAATTCTTACTAAAAATACTAAAATGCTCAGAACTCTTAGGTACTAAAACTTGACTATACTAAAATAGTATGACGTGACTAAACTAATAAAAACTAAAATGACAGCTTCACAAAAAGACTAGACTAAAACTAAAATTAAGTTTTTAACAGGCCGCCAAAAACAACACTAGCTGTGACACTGAGGAAGGTGGTGAAGTTTCAGTGGAGGTGCAAAGTTGCATAGGATCAGGCTGAAATGATGCGGTGCCACCTGGAGGTGCGGTGGCAAAGTGCGCCTGAGACCTGGGATGGGGACTGCTGAACTGAGTGGGTGTGAAATGGAAGGTGGAAACATGAGGTGGAGGAACTGGTCTTGGTTGCACAGGTGGCCAGACTGGAGTTGCTATGTCTGGGGGGGGTTCAATTTCCACAGACGTCAAAGTTGAAGGAGGGGTAGTGGCCATGTTTGTAGTGTGTATGTAATTATGTGGACAGTATAACATGTTGGGCACAACACTAAAAGGAAATTCTGGACCTGTAGTGTTTGGTCTTTTGGCTTATGGGCACCAGCAAAAACAAAAAAAAAAAAAAAAACACACAATATCATTTCCAAAATTTTCAAGAGTTTACCGACAATTTCCCAGTTCAAAAATTTTAATCAAAGTTTAACCCAGTAACACTTAATAACATCTCCATTTTCCTAATTAACTCAATTACACAACAAACAGAATTGCACAATTTCACAGTTTCTTTTCCACAAGCTCTTTTGCAAGAAAAACTGTTCAAAATTCACATAAAGACAATCATTCAAGAGATTTTTTTTCTAATTCAGCTTCATTCAAGGTTATATCTTATATATATATATATTATATATAGATATATCTATATAGATATACATATATATATATATATACAGTGGGGGAAATATTTATTTGATCCCTGCTGATTTTGTAAGTTTGCCCACTTACAAAGAAATTAAGGGTCTGTAATTTTTATTGTAGGTTTATTTTAACGGATGATGACAGAATACAGACCAAAAAATCCAGAAAAAACACATTTATATAAAGGTTAGAAATTGATTTGTATTTCAGTGAGTGAATTAAGTATTTGATCCCCAAGCAAAACATAACTTAGTACTTGGTGCAGAAACCCTTGTTGGCAAGCACAGAGGTAAGACGTTTTTGTAGTTGGTCACCAGGTTTGCACACATTTCAGGAGGAATTTTGATCCACTCCTCTTTACAGATCCTCTCTAAATCCGTAAGGTTTCTTGGCTGTCGTTTGGCAACTCAAAATTTCAGCTCCCTCCACAGCTTTTCTATAAGATTGAGGTCTGGAGACTGGCTAGGCCACTCCATGACCTTAATGTGCTTCTTCTTGAGCCACTACTTTGTTGCCTTGGCTGTATGTTTTGGGTCATTGTTATGCTGGAAGACCCATCCATGACCCATCTTCAGTGTTCTGGCTTCAGTGTTCTCGTCCAAGATTTTACAGTACATGGCCTCGTCCATTTGCCCCTCAATGCGGTGAAGTCGTCCTGTACCCTTAGCAGAAAAACATCCCCAAAGCATAATGTTTCCACCTCTGTGCTTGAATGTAGGGATGGTGTTCTTGGGGTCATAGTCAGCATTTCTCTCCCTCCAAACACGGCGAGTCGAGTTAATGCCAAAGAGCTCAATTTTGGTCTCATCTGATCACTTTCTCCCAAGCCTTCTCTGAATCATTTAGATGTTCTTTGGCAAACTTTAAACAGGCTTGTACATGTGCCTTCTTGAGCAGGGGGACCTTGCGGGCATTGCAGGATTTCAGTCCATTGCGGCGTAGTGCGTTACCAATTTTTTGCTTGGTGACTGTGGTCCCAACTGCATTATGATCATTAACAAGCTCCTCCCGTGTAGTTCGGGGCTGATCCCTCACCTTTCTCATGATCCTCCTTACCCCATAAGGCAAGATCTTGTGTAGTTCGGGGCTGATCCCTCACCTTTCTCATGATCATCCTTACCCCATGAGGCAAGATCTTGCACAGAGCTCCAGACCGAGGCCGATTGATGGTTGTTTTGTATTTCTTCCATTACCGAATAATCGCACCAACAGTTGTCTCCTTCTCACCAAGCTTCTTGCTGATGGTCTTGTAGCACATTCAATCCTTGTGCAGATCTACAATCTTGTCTCTGACATCCTTTGACAGCTCTTTGGTCTTGCCCAAGATGGTGGGAGAGGTTGGAATGGAAGATACAGATTTTGTGGACAGGTGTCTTATACACCTAACGAGCTGACATTAGTAACAGCTTAAAGTGGCAGGACTAATCTGTGTTCCACATGGGCACATAACCAGTCTGTGGGAGCCAGAATTCTTGCTGGTTGGTAGGGGATCAAATACTTCTTTCACTCACTGAAATGCAAATCAATTTCTAACCTTTATATAATGTTTTTTTGGATTGTTTGGTTGATATTCTGTCTCTATATGTTAAAATAAACCTACCATAAAAATCCCACTGTATATAGTTCAAGTCCCTGTTCGGGCGCCATTTCTGTAACGATGGCGGTACCCAGGTAAACAGTTTTAGCCAAAAAATAATTTTAGCAACTCAAAATGTTTGGGCACCAGACAGGAATAAGCCTGTCAAAAGTAGTTAAACCCAGACAGCCGTTCAAAGCCACCCATTACATACAAAATCACATCAGCAGAGATTATAATGCAAAGTAGGAAATAAATTCACTGGGGAAATAAGTTTTCAGTTCAGCTGATCATATGTATTTTTCACAAGACAGAAAAAAATAACAATAATAAAATAAACAAAGAATTAGTTCACAAGAATGTGAACATACATTGCACATCCATCAGTCAAAAAACAAACTATACAATAAATCGCTAGTATTGCAAGACTCCAGTCTAAATCTCCATTCACCTCAGTAGTTTCGATAGTCCCGTTCTCAGTTACAATTCAAAACCGATAAAAGAGGAGGGAAAAAACAAAGGAATACAAACAAGATTAATTCCAGTCACCCAGACCATTAGACAAATTAATATATTAAGATGGAAAAGAAAATACTCACATAAGGGAGTTGTACGGTATGGTATGCGTGGGCGAATGTAGTGTGGGTGAACTTTGGGTGAGTGCTGGTGTGTGTTACGGAAAGCCATGAGCCATCCGACCGGCCGCTCATGAACTTGGGGAAACAATTTTTCAAACAGCGAATGGAGGTGGATTTTCTCTAAGGAAAAGAAGGCATCCAGGTAAAGACATTTCCCTGCTCCTGAAACCTCACACGCCTCTGCGCTGGTCCTGCCGCTCGGATAATGATCTCTTTAAAACCTTCCGGTGCTCGCTCCAGCATTACAGAGTGCGTGAGTGTGCGCTCAGCTGAAACCGGTAAACTTTCACTCTTGACACTCTTCGCTTCTTCTCTCTCCACTAACCCGCCATCTTTTGATTCTGTTCCACTATATATACAGGTGCATCTCAATAAACTAGAATGTTCCACTATATATACAGGTGCATGTCAATAAACTAGAATGTCGTGGAAAAGTTCATTTATATCAGTAATTCAACTCAAATTGTGAAACTTGTGTATTAAATAAATTCAGTGCACACTGACTGAATTAGTTTAAGTCTTTGGTTATTTTAATTTTTATGATTTTGGCTCACATTTCACAAAACCCACCAATTCACTATCTCAATTAGAATATGGTGACATGCCAATCAGCTAATCAACTCAAAACACCTGCAAAGGTTTCCTGAGCCTTCAAAATGGTCTCTCAGTTTGGTTCACTAGGCTACATGGGGATCATGGGGAAGACTGCTGATCTGACAGTTGTCCAGAAGACAATCATTGACACCCTTCACAAGGAGGGTAAGCCACAAACATTAATTGCCAAAGAAGCTGACTGTTCACAGAGTGCTGTATCCAAGCATGTTAACAGAAGTTGAGTGGAAGGAAAAAGTTTGGAAGATAAAGATGCACAACCAACCGAGAGAACCGAGCCTTATGAGGATTGTCAAGAAAATTCGATTCAAGAATTTGAGTGAACTTCACAAGAATGGACTGAGGCTGGGGTCAAGGCATCAAGAGCCACCACACACAGACGTGTCAAGGAATTTGGCTACAGTTGTCGTATTCCTCTTGTTAAGCCACTCCTGAACCACAGACAATGTCAGAGGCATCTTACCTGGGCTAAGGAGAAGAAGAACTGGACTGTTGCCCAGTGGTCCAAAGTCCTCTTTTCAGATGAGAGCAAGTTTTTGTATTTCATTTGGAAACCAAGGCCCTAGAGTCTGGAGGAAGGGTGGAGAAGCTCATAGCCCAAGTTGCTTGAAGTTTCCACAGTTTATGTTTCCACAGTCTGTGATGATTGGGGTGCAATGTCATCTGCTGGTGGTGGTCCATTGTGTTTTTTGAAAACCAATGTCACTGCACCCGTTTACCAAGAAAATGTGGAGCACTTCATGCTTCCTTCTGCTGCCCAGCTTTTTGAAGCTGCTGATTTCATTTTCCAGCAGGACTATTGTCACCTGGCCACATGGCCAAAAGGACCAAATTTGGTTAAATACCTGGTGTTGGGTCGTGACTGGCCAGCAAACTCAACAGGACATGGAACCCCATAGAGAATTTATGGGGTAGGGTCAAGAAGGAAATGAGGATACAAGAGAACAAAAATGCAGGATGACTGAAGGCACTGTCAAAGAAACCTGGTTTCCATACCAACTCAGTCATGCACAACTGATCACCTTCCATGCCACGCCGCCTGAGGCAGTATTAATCAAAAGGGAGCTCCAACCAAGTATTGAGTAAATTAATGATGTACAGTAAATGAACATACTTTCCAGAAGGCCAACTATTCACTAAAAATGTTTTTATTGGTCTTATGAAGTATTCTAATTTGTTGAGATAGTAAATTGGTGGGTTTTTGTTAAATGTGCCAAAATAATCACAATTAAAAGAACCAAAGATTTTTCAGTCTGTGTGCATTGAATTTATTAATACACGAATTTCACAATTTGAGTTAAATTACTGAAAAAAATTAACTTTTCCACAACATTCTAATTTATTGAGATGCCCCTGTATATAGCCAGATCCCTTCCTTCCCAAATTAGACTCCCGTTCCTATTCGCTGGCGGTCATGACAATTGTTTTGGTTTCATTTTCCCAGTTCCGCCTTTTCCCGTTCCACCACAACGTGTGATTAATCCGTATCTAAAGCTGTGTCTACACCAAGAGAACCCATTATAATCAGTTGACGCGGTGACTGTCCACACAGGACGTGGCACGAGGTGACAAATCTTCTACAATAACTGATGCCTCCTTCTATTCTGAATCTTGGAAACATGCATTGTATGCGTTAAAAGTGAAACCTAAAAAAAACAGCGCGAATAAGAAAGCGATTGCATGTTTTTGCGAGCTTCAGCAAATGCATGCACACCCTCTCCTAATGGGTTGTCAGATGCCGCAGAAAGTATTTGGGTTGTTATGACGATGAAGTGTGAGTACAGAGTCGTTTCAGCCCTAATCTTGCGAGATCGTGGGTGGAGCTATATTCAGCTTGGCCGTGTCACTCTAATATGCATGTTATTGTGTGTGGAGAGTCTCGTTGGGTCTGTAAATACTCTGTGGAGAGATGCTCGTGAGCTTTCTCTCCCAGGGTGTTTCAGCACATATAGTGGTTATGGGGAATGTTCCTTCCTGTGTTGGGCCGGATGGGTTTAGGAGTGGGATAGCTCCCCAGGCTTCTGGGTATTTTTAAGTGGGCGGTCCCTCTGAATCCCGCTTAGTAAGTTTGGGCTGAGTAGAATGCTCCCCCTCTTCAAGCTAGAATATAGCGATCTGAGGTCAGCTATGTTCTAGAGTGACTTCTATAACTAGGATGGGTTCCCCCTTGGCACAAGCTCTCTCAAGTAAGCATTGAAGTCTTGTCTAGGAATCTGCTATTCGAGGATAGCTGTATTCCAGCTCGGAGACTGCTCCCCTTTTAGGGTTTTTAGATTGTGGTCTCTGTGAGCCCCTTGCCTGGACTGTGCTGTCTCCCCTTCTAGGCCTTAAATTGATCGTGATTATATTCCAGTCATTGTTATGGCAGGACAGGCTTACTTAATACAGCTATCTGAGCTATGTTTTAACTGGCAAGTTGAGGTGAGCCCTCTCCTGGAAACATAGCTATCTGAGGATAGCTGTGCTAGCTGTTCCCCTTTCCTAGAGATATCTGAGGATAGCTCAGTGATTGCTCCACTGCTTAGGGTTTCTAATTGCGGTCTCTTGAGCCCTTACTTAGACAGTGCTATCTCCCTGCTAGGTTTGTTAGTAGATAGCCCACTCTCTGTGGTCTAGGTAGTCTCAGTCGGTCCCCCTTATGGTAGCCCCTTACTAGGTACCTAGCTATCTGTTGATAGCTATGTGCTAGCTCAGTGATTGCTCCCCTTCTTAGGGTCTTTAAGTAGCGGTCTCCTTGACCCCTTGCCTAGACAGTGCTATCTCCCCTTCTAGGATTGTAAGTAGATAACCCACTCTCTGTGGTCTGGGCAGCTTTGCAGGAAGGTGTTGCCTGGCTATCTGGTTCGCTGTGTATGTTCATTCTAAAATGGTCTAACGAGCCTTCATAAACCATTAGGAATAGCTACTGAGGATGCTAGCTGACAGCTACTCGCCTTATTTAAGTAGCTATCTTTGAGCTCCTCTAGAAGATTTCTAGTTAGTCTTTCAGTGGTCTTGTGTATCCAGGCTAGTATTGTTCACATAGCATAGCTATCTGAGGATAGCTGTGTTCTTAACTTGGGTGGGATGTTCCCCTTTATCTAAATTGGGTTACCCCATTCTGCCAGGTTTTGTGAGCGGCCTGAGGCATCAGTGGCTTGGTCCCTTTCTGAGGAAAGGCTTGGTGTATGTCTGTCACTTCCTTGGTCTCTCACCAGTTGGACAGTATGTGCCTTGCATGGAGAGTGGATTTTGTTCCCCATTGTGCCCCTAGGGGGCGCAGCGTTGAGTTCCCTAGAAGGGGAATGTCTTGGGTTACGCATGTAACTATGGTTCCCCAAGAGGGAACGAGATGTTGCGTCCCCTCGCCATGCCTTCAGCCTGCCTGTTTACGTCTCCTTCAGACAACTAAGTTGGTGCCGTATTCAGCAGGTGCCCTTTTATGCTTCTGGGCATCCGCCTATGACGTCACGGGCCACTTGGACCAATAGGATTGCCGTTGTTTCACACGTGCCTCAGACACCGGTCGTGCTGGCAGCATTCCCCTTTGTGTCCACTAGAAGATGCAGCATCTTGTTCCCTCTCGGGTAACCATGGTTACATGCTTAACCCGAGATGTTTTTAATTAAATTACATTATATTTGTCCCAAATCATTGTTAATGTACATAATGACTTTACCCTGTTCTGCAAAATTGTGTATTGTGCTTTTTTCAGCAAAACGTTTGTCTTTCTGTGGCTAATAAAGTCTTTATGCTTCATATAGAGAGCTGTAATAGATTGCGCTTTCTCTATCTGCTTGCTTAGTGTTTTTTTTTTAAAACACCGAACTTCAAACTCATCTATGCCGTTTTTTTTATCATTCTTGAAGTGAACTTTTGCCCGTTTGATGATTAAATTAACTGTTTTGGAATGCTGCTTGAACTGAACGCGAAGCGTGTGTGATACCTGTGAGTTCTCCTAGACACGGTGCTAACATTTTGTTATTTTGATTAGATAATCATCACATGTTCTAGAATAGAAGCAATTGAAGTGTGAAAGTACACTGAACAAAATTATAAACGCAACACTTTTGTTTTTGCCCCCATTTTTCATGAGCTGAACTCAAAGATCTAAGACTTTTTCTATGTACACCAAAGGCCTATTTCTCTCAAATATTGTTCACAAATCTGTCTAAATCTGTGTTAGTGAGCACTTCTCTTTTGCCGAGATAATCCATCCACCTCACATGTGTGGCATATCAAGATGCTGATTAGACAGCATGATTATTGCACAGGTGTGCCTTAGGCTGGCCACAATAAAAGGCCACTCTAAAATGTGCAGTTTTACTGTATTGGGGGGTCCGAAAACCAGTCAGTATCTGGTGTGACCACCATTTGCCTCATGCAGTGCAACACATCTCCTTCGCATTGAGTTGATCAGGTTGTTGATTGTGGCCTGTGGAATGGTGGTCCACTCCTCTTCAATGGCTGTGAGAAGTTTCTGGATATTGGCAGGAACTGGAACACAATGTCGTATACGATGATCCAGAGCATCCCAAACATGCTCAAAGGGTAACATGTCCGGTGAGTATGCTGGCCATACAAGAACTTTTCATGTTTTCAGCTTCCAGGAATTGTGTAAAGATCCTTCCAACATGGGCCCGTGCATTATCATGCCGCAACATGAGGTGATGGTCGTGGATGAAAGGCACAACAATGGGCCTCAGGATCTCATCACGGTATCTCTGGGCATTCAAAATGCTATCAATAAAATGCACCTGTGTTCGTTGTTCATAACATACACCTGGCCATACCATAATCCCACCGCCACCATGGGTCACTTGATCCACAATGTTGACATCAGCAAACCTCTCACCCACACGATGCCATACACGCTTTCTGCCATCTGCCCTGTACAGTGAAAATTGGGATTCATCCGTGAAGAGAACACCTTTTCAAAGTGCCAGACGCCATCGAATGTGTGCATTTGCCCACTCAAGTCGGTTACGGCGTTGAACTGCAGTCAGGTCGAGACCCCGACGAGCGACGAGCGTGCAGATGAGCTTCCCTGAGACAGTTTCTGACATTTTTTTTTTTTTTTTTTTTTTTTGTTTTTGGCAGAATGCTTTGGTTTAACAAACCGTTGTGCGCAGCTGTTCGAAGTGGCTGGTCTCAGACGATCTTGTGAGTGAAGATTCTGGATGTGGAGCCTGGGCTGGGGTGGTTACTACGTGTCTGTCAGTTTGTGAGGCCAGTTTGGATTTACTGCCAGACTTATCTGTAAACGCTTTGAATACATGCTAGTAGAGAATTAACATTCAAATGAATGTTAATTGTCACCGCTCTGGTGGATATTCTTGCAGTCAGCATGCCAATTGCATGCTCTCTCAAAACTTGCGACATCTGTGGTATTGTGTTGTGTGATAAAACTGCACATTTTAGATTGGTCTTTTATTGTGGCCAGCCTAAGACACACCTGTGCAATAATCATGCTGTCTATCAGCATGTTGATATGCCACACCTGTGAGGTGGATGGTTTATCTCGGCAAAGGAGAAGTGCTCACTGACAGATTTAGACAGATTTGTGAACACTATTTGAGATAAATAGGCCTTTTGTGTAAAGAAAAAGTCTTAGATCTTGAGTTCAGCTCATGAAAAATGGGGCAAAAACAAAAGTGTTGCATTTATAATTTTGGTCGTGTACTTTCACACTTCAATTGCTTCTATTCTAGAACATGTGATGATTATCTAATCAAAATAACAAAATGTTAGCACCGTGTCTAGGAGAACTCACAGGTATCACACACTGGACGTGTCACGTTCAATTCAAGCTGCGGTCTAAAACAGTTTATTTAATCATCAAACGGGCAAAAGTTCACTTCAAGAATGATAAAAAAAACCCCGGCATAGATCAGTTTGAAGTTCGGTGTTTAAAAAAAAAAAAAATAGAGCAAAATGAAAAGAAAAAGCCCGATGTATATTATAGTTCTTTATATGAAGCATACAGACTTTATTAGAGTCACAGAAAAATAAATGTTTCACTGAAAAAAGCACAATACACAATTTTGCAGAACAGGGTAAAGTCATTATGTACATTAACAACAATTTGGGACAAATATAATGTAATTTAACGAAAAACTATCGGTTACGCATGTAACCATGTTACCTCGCGCGGGACAAGATGCTGCATCTTCTAGTGACACAAAGGTGAATGCTGGCCGGAGCACGGCCGTGTCTGAGGCCGTGTTAAACAACAGCAATCCTATTTGGTCCAAGTGGCCCGTGACTCATAGCGATGCCCCAGAAGCAAAAGGGCACCTGCTGAATACGGCCACCAACTAGTGTCTGACAGAGACTTAACAGGCAGCTGAAGGTCAAGGCGAGGGGGATGCAGCATCTCGTTCCCTCTCGGGGGAACCATGAGTTACATGCGTAAACCCATACGTTCCCCTTCAGGGAACTCCACGCTGTGTCCTCTGTGCACAACGGGGACATGAAAATGCCAATTATGCCATGGCCAAGGCGTCATACCTGGTCTCACTCTTGTGAGAGACCAAGGAATTGACAGACATACAGCAAGCCTTTTCTTCCTCAGAAAGGGTCCAAGGCCCCTGTGCTCAGGCCGCTCACAAAAACCTGGCAGAATGGGGGTAACCCAATTTAGATACATGGAACTCCATCCAATTAAGAACACAGCTATCTCTCCGATAGCTATGCTATGTGAGGCAATACTAGCCTGTATACAGCAATATCCACTGAAGAGGCAAACTATAAAGCCTCTGGGGGAGTCTCAAAGAGATCACTGCCCCCACCCCCCCCACCCTACCCCGCTACTTAACCCTTTAACAGTCACACTAAGTAGTACATTTGCAAAAAATTATTTATTGCTAAAATTATGTTCCTGACACTACATTGAGCAACTTTTCATTTTTTTTTTGTCA
This sequence comes from Sinocyclocheilus anophthalmus, assembly GCA_018155175.1. Classification (NCBI taxonomy): domain Eukaryota; kingdom Metazoa; phylum Chordata; class Actinopteri; order Cypriniformes; family Cyprinidae; genus Sinocyclocheilus; species Sinocyclocheilus anophthalmus. Next base: position 51,883 of record JADLZN010001689.1, read on the forward strand.
GATGACCCCTTCCCTTAGCGGATACACAAGTCAACCAGCTGGTTGACTTGCCCAGTTAGGGTAATTCTCGGCATGTTCTCATTTGTGCACCTAAAGTTGACGTTTTTTTTATATAAAAACATTACAGACAGTAGAATGTTAACAACATCCATTAATTTATTTAAAAAACATGTTTTATTATAACAAACAATAAATACATTGTATAAAGTGCAAAGGCCAAAGAAATATAATAGAAATTGAATACAATTCGTACATAAATACCATTTTATTTTTTGTTTTTGTTTTTTTTTTTTTGGGTATTTCTTTACTAATTGTTTCAATTCTTTATATTTCTTTGGCCTTTGGCACTTTATACAATGTCTTTAGTGTTTGTTATAAGAGAACATGTTTTTTACATAAATAATGGATGGTGTTACATCTACTGTCTTAATGTTTTATATGACCAAAAATCGTCAACTTTCGGTGCAAAATGTAGACCTGCCGAGAATTACCTAACTGGGCACGTCAACCAGCTGTTGACTTGTTTATCCGCTAAGGGAAGGGGTCTCTGACAAAAAAAATGAAAAGTCTGTCTCAATGTATGTCAGAACTCATTTTATCAATAAATATTTTTTGCAAATGTACTCTTAGTGTGAAGTTAAAGGGTTTATGTAGCGATCTCTGAGCTCCTTCAGAGGCTTTCTAGTTAGCGTCTTCAGTGGTCTTGTGTATCCAGGCTAGTATTGTTCACATAGCATAGCTATCTGAGGATAATTGTGTTCTTAACTTGGGTGGGATGTTCCCCTTTATCTAAATTGGGTTACCCCATTCTGCCAGGTTTTGTGAGCGGCCTGAGGCATCAGTGGCTTGGTCCCTTTCTGAGGAAAGGCTTGGTGTATGTCTGTCACTTCCTTGGTCTCTCACCAGGTGGACAGGTATGTGCCTTGGCATGGCATAGTTGGGATTTCGTTCCCCGTTGTGTCCACTAGAGGACACAGCGTGGAGTTCCCTGGAAGGGGAACGTCTCGGGTTACGCATGTAACTATGGTTCCCCGAGAGGGAACGAGACGCTGCATCCCTTTGCCGTGCCTTCGGCCTGCCTGTTTACGTCTCCTTCAGACAACTAAGTTGTATTCAGCAGGTGCCCTTTTATACATCCAGGCACCCCGCCTATGACGTCATGGGCCATGTGGACCAATAGGATTGCCGTTGTTTCACACGTGCCTCAGACACCGGTCATGCAGGCTGCATTCCCCATTGTGTTTCACTAGCAGATGCAGCATCTTTTTTCCCTTCTCCGGGTACCATGTTTACATCTTAACCCGAATAGTTTTCTATTAAATTACATTATATTTGTCCCAAATCATTGTTAATGTACATAATGACTTTACCCTGTTCTGCAAAATTGTGTATTGTGCTTTTTTCAGTGAAACATTTATTTTTCTGTGACTCTAATAAAGTCTGTATGCTTCATATAAAGAACTATAATATACATCGGGCTTTTTCTTTTCATTTTGCTCTATTTTTTTTTTTTTTAAACACCGAACTTCAAACTGATCTATGCCGGGGTTTTTTTTATCATTCTTGAAGTGAACTTTTGCCCGTTTGATGATTAAATTAACTGTTTTGGAATGCCGCTTGAACTGAACGCGAAGCGTGTGTGATACCTGTGAGTTCTCCTAGACACGGTGCTAACATTTTGTTATTTTGATTAGATAATCATCAAGTGTTCTAGAATAGAAGCAATTGAAAGTTTGAAAGTACCTGAACAAAATTATAAATGCAACACTTTTGTTTTTGCACCCCATTTTTCATGAGCTGCACTCAAAGATCTAAGACTTCTTTCTATGTACACAAATGCCTATTTCTCTCAAATATTGTTCACAAATCTGTCTAAATCTGTTTTAGTGAGCACTTCTCCTTTGCCGAGGTAATGCATCCACCTCACAGGTGTGGCATATCAAGATGCTGATTAGACAGCATGATTATTGCACAGGTGTGCTTTAGGCTGGCCACAATAAAAGGCCACTCTAAAATGTGCAGTTTTATCACACAGCACAATGCCAGAGATGTTGCAGGTTTTGAGGGAGCGTGCAATTGGTATGCTGACTGCAGGAATGTCTACCAGAGCTGTTGCCTGTGAATTGAATTTTAATTTCTCTACCATAAGCCGTCTTCAAAGGCGTTTCAGATAATTTGGCAGTACATCCAACCGGCCTCAGAACACGTGTAACCACACCAGCCCATTACCTCCACATCCAGCATCTTCACCTCTAAGTTCGTCTGAGACCAGCCACCCGGAGAGCTCCTGCAACAATCGGTTTGCATAAAGAATTTCTGCACAAACTGTCAGAAACTGTCTCAGGGAAGCTCATCTGAATGCTCGTCGTCCTCATCGGGGTCTCGACCTGATTGCAGTTTGTCGTCGTAACCGACTTGATTGGGCAAATGCTCACATTCGATGGCGTTTGGCATTTTGGAGGTTTTCTCTTCACGGATGAATCCCGGTTTTTGGCAGATGGCAGACAGCGTGTATAGCATCGTGTGGGTGAGCGTTTGCTGATGTCAACGTTGTGGATCAAGTAGCCCATGGTGGCGGTGGGGTTATGGTAAGGGCAGGCGTATGTTATGGACAACGAACACAGGTGCATTTTATTGATGGCATTTTGAATGCACAGAGGTACCGTGACGAAATCCTGAAGCCCATTGTTGTGCCATTCATCCACGGCCATCACTTCATGTTGCAGCATGATAATGCATGATCATGTTGCAAGGATCTGTACACAATTTTTGGAAGCTGAAAACATCCCAGTTCTTTGCCAGCATACTCACCGGACATGTCACCCTTTGAGCATGTTTGGGATGCTCTGGACCAGCGTATACGACAGCATGTTCCTGCCAATATCCAACAACTTCGCACAACCATTGAAGAGGAGCGGACCAACATTCCACAGGCCACAATCAACAACCTAAACAACTCTATGCGAAGGAGATGTGTTGAACTGAGGCAAATGGTGGTCATACCAGATACTGACTGGTTTCCGGACCCAATACAGTAAAACTGCACATTTTAGAGTGGCCTTTTATTGCTGGCCACTAAGGCACACCTGTGCAATAATCATGCTGTCTAATCCGCATCTTGATATGCCACACATGTGAGGTGGATGGATTATCTCGGCAAGAAAAGTGCTCACTACACAGATTTAGACAGATTTGTGAACAATATTTGAGAGTAATAGGCCTTTTGTGTACATAGAAAAGGTCTTAGATTTTTGAGTTCAGCTCATGAAAATGGGGGCAAAAACAAAAATGTTGCGTTTATAAATTTGTTCAGTGTACTTTAACTGCTTCTATTCTTGAACATTTGATGATTATCTAATCAAAATAAAAATGCAGCGCTGAGTCTAGGAGAACTCACAGGTATCACACACGCTTCGCGTTCAGTTCAAGCGGCATTCCAAAACAGTTAATTTAATCATCAAACGGGCAAAAGTTCACTTCAAGAATGATAAAAAAAACCCCGGCATAGATCAGTTTGAAGTTCGGTGTTTAAAAAAAAAACAGAGGAAAGAGAAAGTGCGATCTGTATTACAGCTCTCTATATGAAGCATACAGACTTTATGAGAGTCACAGAAAGACAAATGTTTTGCTGAAAATGCACAATACACAATTTTACAGCCTAGGGTAAAGTCATTATGTACATTATCAATGATTTGGGACAAATATAATGTATTTTAATTAAAAACATCTCGGGTTAAGCATGTAACCATGGTTACCCGAGAGGGAACAAGATGCTGCATCTTCTAGTGAACACAAAGGGGAATGCTGCCAGCACGACCGGTGTCTGAGGCACGTGTGAAACAACGGCAATCCTATTGGTCCAAGTGGCCTGTGACGTCATAGGCGGATGCCCCGGAAGCATAAAAGGGCACCTGCTGAATACGGCACCAACTTAGTTGTCTGAAGGAGACGTAAAACAGGCAGGCCAAAGGCATGGCGAGGGGACGTGGCACATCTCGTTCCCTCTTGGAACCGATTCATGCGTAACCGAACGTTCCCTTCAGGGAACTCCCCCTGTGTCCTCTAGTGGACACACGGAACGAATCCCACCTATGCCATGCCAGGCCTACTTCCACCTGGTAGAGACGCAAGGAAGTGACAGACACCCAAACCTTTCCTCGCAGGGACCAAGCCTGATGCTCAGGCTGCTCACACAACTTGGCAGAAATGGGGAACCCAATTAGATCAAGGGGAACATCCCACCCAAGTTAAGAACACAGCTATCCTCAGATAGCTATGCTATGTGAACAATACTAGCCTGGATACACAAGACCACTGAAGAGGCTAAACTATAAAGCCTCTGGGGGAGCTCAAAGAGATCGCTACTTAAATTAAGGAGAGTAGCTGCTCAGCTAGCAATCCTCAGATAGCTATATCCTAATGGTCTTATGAAGGCTTGTAGACCTGAATAACCATACACAGCTAGCCTAGATAGTCAGGCAAAACCTTCCTGCAAAGCTGCCCAGGCCACAGAGAGTGGGTTATCTACTTACAATCCTAGAAGGGGAGATAGCACTGTCTAGGCAAGGGCTCAAGGAGACCGCTACTTAAAGACCCTAAGAAGGGGAGCAGTCACTGATCTAGCACATGGATATCCTCAGATAACTATGTACCAAGGAAGGGGCTACCAAAAGGGGGACTGACTGAGACTACCCAGACCACAGAGAGTGGGCTGTCTATTTACAACCCAAGGAGGGGAGACCGCACTGTCTAGGTAAGCACTCAAGGAGACCGCTACTTAAAACCCTAAGCAGTGGAGCAATCACTGAGCTATCCTCAGATATCTAGGCTCTAGGAAAGGGGAACAGCTAGCACATAGCTATCCTCAGATATCTA